>BLSH010475806.1:615740-655650 GCA_018402905.1 Glandirana rugosa
CTCCCTAACAGTGCTATCAGTGCTGCTTATGAGTGCTGCGTATAAGTGCCCTCTCATCAGTGCCAATCAGTACTGCCTCATCCGTGCCCGTCAGTGAAAGAGAAAACTTACTTCTTTACAAAGTTTTGTGACAGAAACAAAGAAACTTTTTTTTTTTTTTTATTTGTAGCGCAAAAAATAAAAACCCTAGAGGAGATCAAATACCACCAAAAGAAAGCTATATTTGTGGGGGAAAAAAAATGAAAAAATGTTATTTGGGTGCAGTGTTGCATGACCGCGCAATTGTCATTCAAAATGCAACAGCGCTGAAAATTGGGAAGGGGGGGGAAGTGCCTGGTATTGAAGTGGTTAATTATGGATGGTATAAATTAAGTGACACGTTCATGTTGCTGGTAGCATAGCACTGCACGGAAGTATATTGTATTAATGTGAAGTGAACACATTTTTTCAGTGTCAGCAGCAACTAGATTTATTGTATATTTGCACATTATTATTGCTAAAGTTTGCACGATTTGCACTTAATTGCGAAGGTTGCACAATATTTTGGTTATTTGCACAAAGGTATATTTTGTTTTTTTACATGTTTCTGTAATACAATTGTGCCAAATACATTTTGTTACAGCGCTACTCAGCGCTGACCTCCTGCTGCTCTCCTCCTCTTCTCCCAGCTGTCAGTGAGGAATCTCGCCCCCCCCCTCCCCCTATGCAGTGCTCAGAGCGGGGAAGAGAGCGGGTCACGGTAGTGCCCAGCGGCACTGCACAAAGGTATTTGGCACAATTATATTACAGAAACACTCATATTGTACATTATATAGTACTGTAATAGAGCGGATTATAGGATTTTACAAGCATTTTAACTCACAATGCTAAATGCTAATGATTCCCTAGCTGACAGGCAGGGAGGGAGAGGGGGAGAGAAGATGTGGGGCACAGGAACTGGAAATACACATTAAATGATAAGACCTACCCCGAAAATAGGCCCTACTGTGTCTTTTTGTTGCCAAAATTAATATAAAAAGACCCAGCCTTATTTTTGGGGAAACATGGTATATATCAGGATTTTGAATAAAAGAATAAGCAGAAAGACCAGGACTTCATCCCATACAGTTGTTTGTATATATGCGTGTGTGTGTGTGTGTGTATATATGTGTATATATATGTGTGTGTGTGTGTGTGTGTATATGTATATATATATATATATATATATATATATATATATATATATATATATATATATATATATATATATATATATATAATATTATATTCAAAAACTGAATTGGATGATGCCCCAGTTTTCCTGCTTATTCTGTATCCAAAATTCTGGTGTGTGTGTGTGTGTATGTATATATATATATATATATTATATATATAAATATATTATATACAGTTGTGCTCATAAGTTTATATACCCTAGCAGAATTTATGATTTCTTGACCATCTTTCAGAGAATATGTTTGATAACACAATTTTTTTTTTCACTCATGGTTAGTGTTTGGCTGAAGCCATTTATTATCAATCAGCTGTGTTTACTCTTTTTAAATCAATGACAACAGAAACTACCCAAATGACCCTGATCAAAAGTTTACATATCCCAGCTCTTAAAGAGGAAGTAAATACAGATTGGGTTTACTTCCTCTATATTCCCATGTAAACTAGAAGCATAATGGGCTACTATGCATCGCATAGTAGCCCATTATGTGTCACTTACCTGCAAACGAAGCCTGCGACGTCCAGCGCTGTCCCCTGTGCTGGCAGCGTCCATCTTCTGCCCCTCTTCATTCCGGGGGCTGCGACTCCAGCTCTTTGATTGGCCGGAGTCACGTGACGTCACTCCCACGCATGTGCGCTGGAGCCGCCAGTCACGGCACGATCACAGTGGAGAAACGGCACAGAGGCCGTTTCTTCACTGCACATGTGCCGAAATGACGTCGGCACAGTTAATACTCTGCATATCTCCTGAACCGTACAGGTTTAGGAGAGATGCAGGGCACCTACAGGTATGCCTTATCATAGGCTTACCTGTAGGTTAAAGTGGTTGTCACGAGTTGACAACCACTTTAATACCGTGTATTGCCCCCTTTAACATCAATGACAGCTTGAATTCTTTTGTGGTATTTGTGGATGAGGCTCTTTATCTTCTCAGATGGTAAAGCTGCCCATTCCTCTTGGCAAAAAGCCTCCAGTTCCTGGAAATTCTTGGGCTGTTTTGCATGAACTGCATGTTTGAGATCTCCCCAGAGTGGCTCAATGATATTGAGGTCAGGAGACTAAGATGGCCACTCCAGAACCTTCACTTTATTCTGCTGTAGCCAATGACAGGTCGACTTGGCCTTGTGTTTTGGACCATTGTCGTGTTGGAATGTCCAAGTACGTCCCATGTGCAGCTTCCTGGCTGATCAATGCAAATGTTCCTCCAGTATTTTTTGATAACATACTACATTCATCTTGCCATAAATTTTGACCAAATTTCCTGTGCCTTTTGTAGCTCACACATCCTCAATTCATCAGCGATCCACCTCCTTGTTTCACAGGCCTTGTTGACTCCTCTCCAAATGTAACATTTATGGTTGTGGCCAAAAAGCTCAATTTTGGTCTCATCACTTCAAATGACTTTGTGCCAGAAGGTTTGAGGCTTGTCTCTGTGCTGTTTGGCGTATTGTAAGCAGGATACTTTGTGTCATTTGCGTAGTAATGGCTTTCTTCTGGCGACTTGACTATGCAGCCCATCTTTCTTCAAGTGCCTCCTTATTGTGCATCTTGAAACAGCCACACCACATGTTTTCAGAGAGTCCTGTATTTCACCTGAAGTGATTTGTGGGTTTTTTCTTTGCATCCCGAACAATTTTCCTGGCAGTTGTGGCTGAAATTTTAGTTCGTCTTCCTGACCGTGGTTTGGTTTCAACAGAACCCCTCATTTTCCACTTCTTGATTAGAGTTTGAACACTGCTGATTGGCATTGTCAATTCCTTGGATATCTTTTTATATCCTTTTCCTGTTTTATACAGTTCAACTACCTTTTCCGCAGATCCTTTGACAATTCTTTTGCTTTCCCCATAACTTAGAATCCAGAAACGTTAGTGCAGCACTGGATGAAAGATGCAAGGGTCTGTCAGGAGTCCAGAAACTCATTGACCTTTTATACACACACACTAATTACAAGCAAACAGAACACAGGTGAGGATGGTTACCTTTAATAGCTATTCAAACCCCTTTGTGTCAACTTGTGTGCATGTTATCAGGCCAAAATCACCAGGGTATGTAAACTTTTTTGTTCAGGGTCATTTGGGTAGTTTCTGATGTCATTATGATTTAAAAACAGTAAACACAGTTGATTGGTAATAAATGGCTTCAGCCAAACACTAACCATGAGTGAAGAAAACGTTTTTGTGTTATCATTCATATTCTCTGAAAAATGCCAAGAAATCATAAATTCTGCCAGGGTTTGTAAACTTATGAGCACAACTGTGTGTGTATGTACATGTATGTATGTGTGTGTGTATAGATAGATAGATAGATAGATAGACTGAATTGTATTATTTTTATTATTAACATTTTATTTGTGTGTGTGTGTGTGTTTTTTTTGTTTTTTTTTATCGATTTGGTTTAAGCTTGTGTTTTTCATATCAGGCTTCAAAAAAGAAAGTGTACATGCTGTATAATGTGCAGCCTGACCGCTCGGTGACGGGAGGAGCATGGTACAGTGACCAGGACTTTGAGTCTGAATTTGTTGAAGTATTAAACCAACAGTGTTTTAAGTTCTTGCAAACTAAGGTGATTCATTTTGAATTTTATGTCTGTTTGTGATGGTATACTGCATGTCCATATTTGTGTGGATGTATTACAGATTTGCCATTTTATATTTGGAAAATTTGGCTGCTCAAACGATTTTTCACTAGGGATGCATAACTTAAACCCAGTCTAGCAATGTTAACTTTGGACAGAATTAGAAACAATATAGTGATTAGATTTTCCCTTACTTGCTGTAGGCACAGGAAGTGATGAAAATCTCTCTTGTGGGAACCCTGCCTTTTTTTTTTTTTTTTTTTTTTTTTTTTTTTTTTTTTTTTTTTTTTTTGGTAGCATAATGGGGAAAAGATAGAACCTGTGTCAAGTTATTATTAGTCTTTGTGGCTTCCTGTCTCAACTATTCCTCTCATTTTTTATCTTGTTGTCAAAAGAACAGGAAGTGAAGTGAAATCTCCCTAGCCAGTCCCAAACTCGCACAAGTGTGAAAGAGGTCTTACAGAATGTTAAAGACTTAAAACCTCTGTCAGGTTTATTGCTGTTTATTGGGGAGATCAGCTCTCATTATCTTTCGTGGTGATCACTGCCACTAGGACAAAAAAAAAGAGGGGAAAGCTAAAATGCGATCTATGTGGCCAGAATAGGAGAATATGGAATATTTTCTAAATGAGCCAAAATCCACAATTTTTAACTGGTGTCCCTATTTTGAGAGCTGTCCACATAATTTTCGGTCATGTCTGTGCCACCAAAATGACAGCTGGCAGGCAGGGCATTCCATAAAGTGGAGTTCCACTGGTTTTTAAGTTTTATTAAAAGTCAGCAGCTCCAAAAAGTGAACAGACACTCACTTGTCCAGCGATGCAGCCGCCTGATGCCTCGCTCCTCTCCACCGTCCCTCCGTGGCACCGGCATTGGAAGTGTGGGCACCTGGCTGTGACAGTTTGCTGCTTCACAGCCAGGCACGCACTGCGCATGTGTGAGTCAAGCTGCGCTCGGTCAGTGGCCAGGCAATCTTCTGAGATCTGTGACATGTCCCAGAAGATTGCAGGGCGGCGTCGCTTAGGGGGAGAGGAGTCGTCTAGGCAGCGAACCCCCCCCCCCCCCCAAAAGAATGACATGCCAATTGGGGCATGTCAGGGGGCGAGGAGTACTTAAAGCGGAAGTTCCACTTTTGGTTGGAACTCCACTTTAACAGGTAGACGTGTACAAAGGTCTTCAGTATTCATTTAAACATAATGTCATCACTTGTTTTCCTGAGACCTGTACATATGTTCAGTACATATATTGCTCATTCACGTGGGCCGTATTGTGTAGCTTATGTTGCCCTATGGGCTTCTCTCTGCTTAAAACTGCAAAGAGAACTCAGTGATTGCTGTTGAGCTGACAGGTTAAATAAATGGGCTGTCTTGGCTTTTTTTTTCCCCACAACCCTATTTGTTTCTATTGTCTACTACCTTGTCTACTGATCTCCCAAACCCAGCGGAGCGCACTGCTATGTGCCATTGTGCAAGTATCCCTTAAGTCTAAAAATAGAACCTCTTCTGTGTAAATGAATTGCAGACCATTAACATCACTGTTACCTTTTTTTCCCCCCATTTTTCACAGGCAGAAGCAGCCAGGGACAGTAAGCAAAACCCAATGATCCAAAGAAACAGTTCTTTTGCGTCATCCCATGAAGTCTGGAAATATATCTGTGAGCTTGGCATTAGCAAGGTACAAAATAGAAGACTAAAGTTATGTAGGTGGCATAGTATCCATCGTTTGTGTCTGTAAGATCTGTACAGATTTGTTATTGGTAGGATACTTCCTGGGAACATTGATACATATGCACAAGAAAGGGGTTATCATCTGCTGCATTATTTGGACATGGTTAGATTGAGATCAACGTATCAAAGCATTTTGGGCCTGTTTAGATCTGTGCATGTGTGTAGAGGTGCATTTTATTTTGTAGCATTAGGCAGAGGCATTTTCATGCATAAACGTGTGTTTTGACACTCATTGACAATGTTTTTTAAATTTAGTATTTGGAGTGGATAAGCTTAAAGTGGTTGTCAACCCATGACAACCACTTTAACCTACAGGTAAGCCTATAATAAGTCTTACCTGTAGGTTCCCTGCATATCTCCCAAACCTGCACGGTTTAGGAGATATACAGTGTACTTGCATTGCTGATGTCATTCGGCACATGCGCAGTGAAGAAACGGCCCGCTGTGCCGTTTCTTCACTTTGTTCGTGCCGTGACTGGCGGCTCCCGTGACGTGGAATACCGTTGTTTTGGTAGCAGATGGTTTTTTACAGTGGGTGGTCCTCTTTCAGATAAAAGTAGTCTCTGTGGCGGATTCGCCACAAGATCACTTTTATCGGGGGTGAGAGAGGGCCACTTTCCGGTCGTCTCTGCCGCTTACCGAATCCGTCGGTAGCAGTGGAGACAATCAGATCTGCTCCTCTCATTGCCTGGGTGCCAAATAAGGGCAAGATGGCATTGAAGGGTGGAAGCGACGTTACTTTCGCCCAATGCTCTTAATATAAACAATTATTTATTTTTTTATTATTTATTGCATTCTAATGTAAATACAAGAACTGAGGTCTTTTTGACCACAGACCTCATATTTCAGAGGTCTTGTCATGCTTTTTTTCTATTACAAGGAATGTGACCCATTTTTTATTTTTATTTTTTTTAAAAGGACGGTGTAAAAATAAAGAAATAAGAAGAAAAAAAAATGAAAGCGCTCCGTCCTGCTGAGCTTGCGCGCGTACGTTAGTCCTGCCCGCATATAAAAACGGTGTTCAAACCACACACGCGAGGTATCGCCACAATCGTTAGAGCAAGAGCAATAATGCTAGCACTAGACCTCCTCTGCAACTCAAAACTGGTAACCTGTAGACATGTTTAAACTTTGCCAATGGAGATTTTTAATCACTGGGCACTTAAACCCCTTAACAATAAGACCAATTTTCAGCTTTCCGTGCTCTCACAATTTCAATGACAATTACTCAGTCATGCAACTCTGTACCCAATTTACATTTTTTTTCACACAAATATAGAGCTTTCCTTTGGTGGTATTTATGTATATGTACAGTGGCCGGGTGGGAGCTTCCCCATTCTGACAGGACGTGTATACATGTCCTGCAGAACGGGAGCTCGCAGCGCGGCGCGCTGCGGCTGGATCCTGTGATCATGATCACAGGATCCAGCTGAGCAGAGATCGGGATACAGGCGCAGTGACTGGCCCTCCCGATCATGTGACGGCTGTGTCCAATCTCAGCCGTCACATTGTAAACAGAGACGAACGTCTCTGTGACAGTTCTCCCCCCACCGAGCTCAGTGCGGGGGGGGGGGGGGAGGGGGGAATCTGCAGATAGGTAACGGCTCTCTGCATGATGAGGATTTCATGCAGAAAGCTGTCACAGATCGCCCCCCACACAGTGCACCAAGCACACTGATACCCCTGTCCCCATACACATAAGTGTCCCCATAAAACAGTCCCCAAAACATCTGTATGTCCCCAATCACATCTGTCACCATACACAAAACCTTTGTCACAGTCCCCAAACATCTGTATGTCCCCGTCACATCTGTCACCATACACAAAACATCTGAATGTCCCCGTCACATCTGTCTGTCCGCCAACACCAAATAAACTCCGATTTGGGTTATTTTTACCAAAGAAATGTAGCAGTATCATTTTTGGTCAAAATTTATGAAGAGAAATTACTTATTTGCAAAATTTTATAACCGAAACAAAGAAATATGCATTGTTTTTGAAAATTTTCAGTCTTTTTTAATTTATAGCGCAAAAAATAAAAAACCCAGGGGTGATTAAATACCACCAAAAGAAAGCTCTATTTGTGTGAAAAAAATGATAAAAATTTCATATGGGTACAGTGTCGCATGACCGCGCAATTGTCATTCAAACTGCAACAGCGATGAAAGCTGAAAATTGGTCCGGGAAGGAAGGGGGTTTAAGTGCCCAGTATTGAAGTGGTTAATCACCACTGGGGTTTATATTTTTTGCGCTATAAATGAAAAAAGACCCAAAATTCAGTAAAAAATTGCATTTTTATTTGTTTCTGTTATAAAATTTTGCTAATTATTAATATTTCTTCATAAATTTTGGTGAAAATTTATACTGCTACATGTCTTTGGTAAAAATAACCCAAATCAGTGTATATTTGGTCTTTGTGAAAGTTAGAGTCTACAAGCTATGGTGCCAATCACTGAAAGTTGATTATACCTGATGTACTGAATCTCATTTCTTGAGACCCTAACAAATCAGGAAAGTACAAATATCCCCCAATTTACCCATTTTTAGAAAGTAGACATTCCAAAGTATTTAGTAAGAGGCATGGTGAGTTTTTTGAAGTTGGCATTTTTACCCACAATTCTTTGCGAAATGAAGATTTTTTTTTTTCACAAAATTGTCATATTAACAGGTTATTTCTCACACACAGCATATGCATACCACAAACTACACCCATATATTGTGATAAGACAACTCATTCATTTTGAGCCAAGAAAGGAAATTACCCATCTTTTCTCTTACGTTCACTGACAGACGCAGCCTTTGACATGAGGGTTATATGCAGACCCTACTAGGAGTTAACTAGGCAAAATGAAAGCAAGCAAGCTGGCCCCTCCCAGGGGGCCGTCCTCTCTCACTCCCATATAACCCCCCTGCTCTGCTCAGCATATCAGTTTTAATATGCCTAGTGCAAAGAGTTGACCTGGCTCCCTTATGGGACCTGCAGTTTAGATTTTTCTGCTACCGCTTTTTTATTTTTTCCAGCTATCTGATGAAGACTGCTATCAAGAAGCCGGCTGGGGCATAGAGGATAACTAGCATCCTGTAATTTCCCCAGCACGGCCGACCGATGCGAGCTAGTTCTATGCTGAGGTGCGAAACCTGCTGTCACGCCGGTGGTCTTCCTTACGGTTTTGTATGCGGGTGTTAGGGCTCATGGTTTCAGCCTCCGAGGCGGTCCCTTATGCCCAGAGTCACACTCGGCTACTTCAGCGAGCGATTCTGTCTTGGTGGGACAAGTCCCCACTGTCCCTGGACCAGGTAATCAGGTTAGATTCTCAGACCAGAGGGTCATTGACATGATGGCTTCGGGCCCCGGCCCTTTCGTTGGGGGAAGTCCTTTCTTCCCCTGAATAGGTCGATATTCATGACGGACGCCAGCCTATCGGGCTGGGGGGGAGTCATGGGACAGTTGTCTGCGCAGGGCCGCTGGTCAGTGCAGGAATCTCGCCTTCCGATCAATGTGCTGGAGCTGAGGGCGATCAGGCTCTGCCTCTCCCACTGGACGGAGAGATTGCACGACCTCCCGGTTCGGGTCCAGTCGGACAATGCCACGGCAGTGACTTATGTGAACCATCAGGGCGGAACGAGGAGCTCGGCAGCAGCTGCGGAAGCAGCTATCATTCTGCGATGGGCAGAACTTCACATGCCGGCGATCTCTGCCATCTACATTCCGGACGTAGAAAACTGGCAGGCGGACTTCCTCAGTCGCCAGACGCTGGATCAGGGGGAATGGTCCCTACATCCAGAAGTGTTCCGCCAGATTTGCCACAAGTGGGGCACGCCAGATGTGGACCTCATGGCGTCTCGGTTCAACCACAAAGTGAAAAACTTTGTGTGCAGGACGAGAGATCCATTGGCGGTCGCCACGGACACACTGGTAGCGCCTTGGGGTCGGTACCGTCTTCTGTATGCCTATCCTCCCATCAAGCTTCTACTGCGGCTACTGCGCAAGGTGGAAGCGGAGGGGATTCCAATGATCCTGGTGGCTCCGGATTGGCCTCGGCACCCTTGGTACGCCGACGTGGTGCGAATGGTGGCAGATGTTCCCTGGCGTCTTCAACGGCACAAAGATCTGTTGTCTCAGGGACCCATCTTGCACCCTGCTTTACCTTTCTGGCTTTGTCGGCTTGGCTATTGAGTCCCAGGTGCTGAGGGATCGGGGTGTCGCTGAATCCGTGATCCCCACTATGCTAAAAGCGCGCAAGTGTACTTCGCGCAAGATTTATCATCGCACCTGGAAGGCCTATATTGCCTGGTGTGAGGTGGGGGGCTGGAATCCCCTCTCTTATGTTGTGTCCAGGGTCCTGACTTTTGTGCAGCAGGGCCTGGATAAAAAATTGGTTTTGAGTACTCTCAAGTGTCAGATTTCGGCTCTGGCGATTCTCTTTCAGCGGCCTTTGGCGTCACATTCATTGATTCGTACATTTGTACAAGGTGTGCGCCATGTGGCTCCTCAGGTACGGTCGTCGATGGCACCGTGGGATTTGAATTTGGTACTTTCTGTGCTGCAGAAGCCACCATATGAGAAGATCAGGGATATTCCCTTACAATTGTTGTCACAGAAAGTGGCTTTCTTGGTGGCCATTACATCCGCTAGGTGGGTGTCTGAGTTGGCAGCGTTGTCCTGCAAGTCTCCTTACTTGGTCCTTGACAAGGACAAGGCGGTCTTGCGCCCGTCTCCTTAGTTTTTAGCGAAGGTGGGCTCTTCTTTTCGCATTAATGAAGATATTGTTCTTCCTTCGTTGTGTCCGCATCCTATACATCCTAAGGAATTTGAGTTACGTTCATTGGATGTTGTGAGAGCTTTGCGGGTGTATTTGGCGGCTACAGACTTTTCGGAAGTCTGACGCGTTGTTTGTGCTGACGGACGGTCCGCGCAAAGGAATGGCGGCCTCGTCGGCTACTATTTCCCATTGGATCAGACAGACCGTGACCCATGCGTATTCTGTTCGGGGCAAGGTACCTCCTTTTCCAGTCACGGCTCATTCCACCAGGGCTGTTAGCACTTCCTGGGCTTTCAGACACCAAGCTTCGGTGTCCCAGGTGTGCAAGGCAGCCACTTGGGCCTCGGTACACACGTTTACTAAGTTTTATAAAGTTGATGTGTCAGAGGTTTCTGTCGGGTACAGTTGTTGTCGTTTACCCACCCCTCTTTTATGACACAGCTTTGGGACATCCCCACATGTCAAAGAAGGCTGCGTCTGTCAGTGAACGTAAGAGATAAAGGGATTTTATTAAAAGTTAAGTTACCGTAAAATCCTTTTCTCTGAGTTCACTGACAGACACAGCACTCACCCCTCTGCGTTGTGTTTGTACGGCTTGTTACAAACTGATATGCTGAGCGGAGCAGGGAGGCTATATGGGAGAGAGAGAGAGGACGGCCCCCAGGGAGGGGCCAGCTTGCTTTCTTTCTTTTTGCCTAGTTAACTCCTAGTAGGATCTGCATATAACCCACATGTCAAAGAAGGCTGCGTCTGTCAGTGAACTAAGAGAAAAGGATTTTACGGTAAGTTTTAATAAAATCCCTTTTTTTCAACACGGGGCATCATAAAAATTAGAAGAAAAAAGCATTCCAGGTGTAAAGTATGGGAACTTGGAGGTAGGTGCACATAACTGCAATCCCTGGCCTTTCTGATAGCCAAAGCTTTGGCACTTCCTAATAGTGACTAAGCCCGCCTGCCCTCCCTTTCTTCCTCCTGCACAATTCTGTTGGCAAGTGAGGCAGCCCATTGTAGTGATTTATCTGTCAGAATGCATGGAGGGCAGGAAGTAGTGGCAGGCTCCAAGATTACCCGAAAGTGTTGTCTGTCAGAATGGCTGCAACAGTGTGGTCTTAGGCTGGAATCACACCTTTGCTTGAACTTTATAAAAAGGTTCCTGTACTACTTTGCGCGATTCCAGTGTGTTGTTGTCTCCGTGGAATATCCAAACCACATAAGTTTTACTACATATTCACATTTAAAATCAGATCACAGCAGTGTGAACCTAGTCTTAAGCAAAAATAAGAAAATGCATTTGTGATTTTAGAAATAAAATGTAATTCCTCTTTATCAATTTCTTTTTCTAAAAGGTTGAATTATCAATGGAAGACATAGAAACTATTCTAAACACACTGATTTATGACGGGAAGGTAGAAATGACCATAATTGCAGCTAAAGAAGGGACAGTGGGCAGTGTGGATGGACAATTGAAACTTTACAGAGGAGTGAACCCAATCATACAGCCAGCAGGTTTAGTGCGCACACCTTGTGGCCTGTGCCCGGTAAGCTGGTCTATGTGATCTGTAAAATCTCAGTTTACAGTTTTACTGTTCACCTTTTTGTGTACTTGCTCATGTCTGTATGTGCTTGCAGTATGTCTCTCTTACAGTTTTAGTAAAAAATCATAAACAAATTTAGATTATATTTTATTTTCTGTCTACTGAAGTGAGCCGAAGAGGAAGTGGAGTGAGGCCTAACGGAGGCCCAGATAGCAGTAAAACCTGACAGGGGTTCTAACCCTTAGCCACTCTTATTAAAAACAAACAAAAAAAATAAGTTGCTGGCTGGACATGCACATAAAGCTGATCGCCAACATTTAGCGAAGTTAAAATAGCTTGTTTGGGCCAAGCTAGTCTAAAGGAACTATTTACTTCACTAAGAGATGCAGCAGCTCTCAGTGCTGTATAAACGGTGTGCAGCCTCAGCTACATCCAGTATACAGCACTGTGTTCCATCAGTGGAATCAGAACTTCCTGTCCCACTCCCGGAATAAAATTGAGTCAGGCTGAGCAACGTTCAGCATTACACAGGGGGTTTGTATTCCATGAATGAATAAAAAACTTCTTCTGATTGGGTGAGGGGAAGATTGTGACATCATTTTCCTGCCTTTCCACCTCAGCCAATCAGAGGAAGCTTTGTATTCATTCATAGAATACAAAGCTTCCTGCGAAAGCCTGAGCAGCACCGCTCAGCCTGACTTGATTTTGTTTCGGGAGTGGATTGAGAGCCGCTGCATCTTGGTGAAATAAATAGTTTGTTTGGCATAAAACAGTATATCTGCAGCGCAATCCTGAGGCCGTGGGTGGGCTCAGCCTATGTGACTGAGACCGGAGAATGCAGAGTCTACCCAGAGGGTAATAAAAGTCAAAAGTGGCAATAAGAACCGTTGCTTGTAAACAGTCTCTGTAGCACTGTCTTGGCTGCACTTCTAGGAAGTAACCGAGCTTCTATGGTAAACAGAAAAGGAAAACAAGTGCGCCTCTAAGTGCAATAGTTTAGTAAAAAACAGCATTTATTAAAACAAATAAAAACTACTCACAATGGTAGTATTGTGGTGAGCGTTGCAGTTGTAAGCCACTGCTGGCTGTGTGGAAGTCCTGAGGGATGAACTCCTGGGATGGGGATGGGGCTGCCCGGTGGTGGTGTTGTGGGAAGGAAGCGTCGGTGGCTCCCGGCGTCTCCTCCTTCCAGCCACTCGTGGAAGATCCGTTCGTTCTAATCCGGCCTGAAGAAGGGGCGGAGCCCCACAATGCGTCGCCGGATCACAATCACTCCTGCTGTATACTGGATGAGAGGCAAACAGACTGCCAGGAACAATCGGATTAGAACGAACGGATCTTCCACGAGTGGCTGGAAGGAGGAGACGCCGGGAGCCACTGACGCTTCCTTCCCACAACACCAAAAACAACAACTGGGGGGTGAACCCCAGAGGTAGGTAGTCCTTTACCTCCAGAAAAATAGAGTGGTGACTTCTTGCAATACATGCAATACAGGTAAGTGTATGTCATATAGGGCTGGTGACAAAAGGGAAACCTGGGAAAACCCAGCAGGAGGTACTGCTTTGGTACTTCCAGGGTCCCTATATGTCCTCTCAAGCCAGTCAGTAATGGTAATGACAAAGAGTGTCACCGCCTATGTTATAGCGACTATGTGTGAGTGGGACTGGGGGAGACCTGGGGAATCCAGTTTTCAGATGTGATCTGTGTGGTGTCTAGCCACTAACTAGGAACTTCCAGGCACCCTAAATGCCCTCATAACAGGTAAATATGTGCTTAGAGGTATTAAAGTGGATGCATGTAGGACTAAAGTGGTTCTGGGGAAACTGGGTGGTCAGCACTCCGATCGAGTATGGTGATTCACCTAGTACTTCCAGACCACTTAATTAGTCCTATAGGGGAATGAGTGACCTCAGCAATACATTTAAGAAGTATGGTGTATGGAGTATGGAGTAGGGTAACACCCCTAATACATCCAACCCACCCACAGGTCCTGCTAAATATTAGGCACTCACAGCAATAAACATAGGCAAAACAAAAAGATATAGTGATAAAATACTGCACATACAGATCCTGCAACTGGAAATAAATGATTTGCAGGGATAGTGAACCAGCCTATACAGACATCACTAGTGGGCAGGCGAAGTGGGGAGGGGCACCACAAAGGTTTGCTGGGGCCTCCTCACAGCAGTCTCCCTGTCTGCCTGAATCCCTTAGTCACTGATGGTAACCAGACCACAGTTCAGCAGGTCTGGGTGTAAATGGGGATCTGAGTACCGGCAGTCTATGTACTCAGCCCAGGATCTGACATTGATCAATGTGGCATCCAGGGATGCAGGCTCCTCCGATGCTGCAATATCCGGAGTCAACACAGTAAATAATGTAACTTACAGTTCCGTTGTGCGTGTGATCACCAGATCAGCAGGTGGGTATACCAGATAAGGAATCACTGGTGCATCCAGGAAACAAAGAATGAATATGGATATGTTTTTTTCTCCAAGTATGGTAAAAGGAGGTCTCCTAAGGTCAGGATATCCACATGAATTCAGATGGAGACATGCTGGTTGTACACTTCTGGTTTATGCCATCCACTTCCGGTTCACAGCTGATGTGTGAGGGCTCCAGATGGAAGAAGGGCCCTTGCTGGCATGAGTAGAAGAGGGGTCCACAGGCACGTACACCAAAGCTTTTCACCTACTTAGCTGTAGGTTTCATCACCCTGATGAAAAAGTAATTTATTCCATAAAAAACACTACACTTACATGTTAAAAATCTTTATAATCAGCATCGATGGCAGATGAAAAACACATCTGCCATCTATGCTGATTATCAAGATTTTGACATGTAAGTGTACTATTTTTTATGAAATAAATTTACTTCATCATTCTAATGAGGATCTTGCACTGCCATTTCTTTGTTTGAGCTCCCTGAATCTTCCCGGATCTTTACCTGGCAAGCTGCAGGACCCGTGTGTGTGTTGAAATTAACCTTTGTCCTCACCATGCTGATACCATAGACTGCTGTCTATTGGGCTGGACCTTGTAGTGCACTTTACTGTTTATTTTTTTATATATATATATTTTATTTTCTAGGGCCTCTGCTTTCAGAAAATATATAATTTTTGGGGTTCTGAGTAGAGGTCGACCGATATGGGTTTTTCTCTGGACGATGCCTATATTTAGAAATCGGGCTGACCGATATGTTAGGCCGATTTTTCTTCTTTTTTTTCCCTTCATCTCATAAAATCTAACAGTTAAGTAATAAGAAGTGATACAGAAAATTGCTTAAATTAAACATTTATTAAACAGCACAACAAGCACTTGTATGTATAATTTAGATTAAAAAAAAACTATGTATATTAAATACACAAAACAGGTCATCAAAACTTTTGGACCAAATAAAATGAGCTAACTTTACGGTTTCCTTTTTTTTTTTGTTTAATTCATTAAAGTGTATTTTCTCCAAAAGAATTGCGTTTGAAAGACCGCTGCACAAACACTGTGTGACATAAAATATTGCAACAACCACCATTTTATTCTCTAGGGTCTCTGCTAAAAAAAATCTATAATGTTTTGTGGTTCTAAGTGATTTTCTAGCAGAAAATACTGGATTTTTACTTGTAAGCAATAAATGTCAGAAAAGGTTTAGTCTTTAAATGGTTAAACTGAGCTCATCTACAGTCCAGAGTTGATTCATTTGATAAGTATAAACATTTGTATCTCTTTGGTTCTTTTATCAGCGATGTCCTCAAACTTGGCAGGCTGCCTGGATTTTTGTCTTTCTTGTTCTAAGGCCCCTTTCAAACTAGGGCGCTTTACAGGCGCTATTTAGCTAAAAATAGCGCCTGTAAAGCGTCTCCCCATTAAACCCAGTGTGTCCTTTCACACTGGGGAGGTGCACTCACGGGAGGAAAATGAAACTCCTGCATGCATGATTTTTGGGTCGGTGGAGGAGCGGTGTATACACCGCTCCTCCACCGCCCCTGCCCATTGGAATCAGTGGGTAGCGCTCCCGAAGTGGCTGCACACCGCTCCGGGAGCGCCGGCAATTTTAACCCCTGTTTAACTCTTGTGGGGGGGGTTAAAAGTGCCGTGCTGCCGCCCAAATAGCGGCACCATAGCACTGCTATTACAGCGGTAGATCGCCACTAAATTAGCACCTGTTTACCGCTGACGCTCGGGTGGTCCCAGTGTGAAAGGAGCCTAAGGTCCCTTTCATACTGAGGCGATTTTCAGGCGTTTTAGCACTAGAAATAGCCTCTAAATCATGCCTGAAAACCGCCTAAAAACGCCTACCCATTCTTGTCAGTGTGACTTTTCACACTGGGGCGATGCGCTTCACAGAAGTCCTGCAAGCAGCATCTTTTGGGTGGTGCGGGAGCGGTGTGTTTACCGCTCCTACACCGCCCTGCCCATTGAAATGAATGAGCACCGCTGCTGAAGCTCCAGCACAGCGCTTTGACAGAAGCGTTAACCAATGCTTTTAACCCCCTGGGGGGGGGAGGTTAAAAGCACCATACTCCCGACTCTAAAGTGGCACTGCAGCTCTGGTAAAACTCCGCCAAAACTAGCGGGGTTTTACTGCGACTGCGCTGCACGGAGGTGCAGTGTGAAAGTGGCCTAATAGGAGAGAGCTCAAATCGCTCTGACTTAGAAAAAGGTTCCTGTACTACTTTTGGGGCGACTTGCATTGACTTCTATACAGATGTCTTTTGCAAGTCACGTTGAAGTCGTGCTGTGTGGGGTCGCGCTTAGTTGCCCCGCAAGTGAACCAGCCTTTAAGCTCCGTACACACAATCCGAAAATCGTACGGAAAATACCACTTTCGAAGTGATCGTACGATAATTGGGTCGTTAGTAAAGAGCTTTCGAGAGCCGATCATGACAATTCATCCAATATTTTCCGTCCGGATATGCAGGGAAAATTTTCTCGCACGATACCAGATCGTACGATTTTCGCTTAACCAGTAGAGTTATCATTCGAAAATGCAATACAAATACACTACAACACATCCGATTTTTTTTATTCTGTTGTACAAGAATTTTCATGACTGCTGGTTCGATCTGAGATTAGCATACAAAAAAAAGGACAATAATTTGGCCGATAATCTCATCGCGTGTACGGAGCATTAGTGCATAAATTAATCTGCCGATGCCGATTAATTAAAAAGTGCCAAAAATCAGCCCGCTATATCGGCCGACCTCTATTTCTGATTAATTTTCTAGCACATAAAAAAGTTTGGGTCGCAAATGGTTAAACTGCATTAAAAGCTTGAGATTAGCTTTAAGGCTACTGCCTACTGAACTATTGCTTAAGCCTCGTACACACGGGACGACGATCGCATTCAACACGTCGTACTCACGACCGTTGTATGCGAAATCGATCATTTGTGTGCGCGCTTTCAACAGTTGAACATACGACGGTCGTACATGGGAGTTGTATGAGCAGACTACAAAACTTGGTCGTACCAACAAGCTCGCATACGACCGTTGTATCGTGTGTAGAGCAGTTGGGTACAACAAGTTGTATTGTGCTAAACACGCATGCGCCAAGTCCACTTCAACTAAGCGAAATTAGATGAAGGAGCCCAAAGGGTGACGCTACGATACCAGCACTTCCTCTTTATACGCTCGTTCGCGTCATCACGTTCGGCCGGCCGCAAGTTGTATGTACGACCGTCGGGTGCACGTCGGTATGCTATTTACATTATGCAACATACGATTTGCAATGATCGTACGTACGATCGCCCCCCCCCCGTGTGTACGGGGCATAAGAGTGTTGTAGAGCCTACTTCAGTATGATTATTGATATTCATCTATTTTTGTACCTATGCTTAATGTTCCTTTTTCTTTTGTTTACCTGGACAGGTTTTTGATGACTGCCAAGAAGGTGGCGATATTTCTCCATCTAACTGTATATATATGTCTGAGTGGCTGGATTTCTGATGGATGCCTATTGGAAAGCAAAGTAACACAGGGCAATATCTCTACCTATACGCGTGACACACTTTGGTGTATCCAACTGTACAAAATGTACTAAATTATTTATTTTAGATGTTTACAATTTTTATTGTTATTCAAATTCCACTTTTGATATTACTTCAGTTAAAATCATGGCCAAACCAAAGAGAGATGTCGTTTTATTTAAGTCCTTATTCAGCTATCAAGTTGTAAATGTGGTAATAAACATCTCGGAAAGAACCATAAATACTATGAAAAAGTATCATTTTTAGTGAGATGCTAAATAAATGATAGAAAGGTATAAACATTTGCATGTCCTTATTTTTTTTTTTTTATATATATAAAGGTTCTCGGAGGGCAGTACAAACATATTTTGAAATTGCATATGTAGATAACAAAATTGAAATATTTACTTCTATCGGATATAAATGCATGTTTCGAAGTAGTTTTTAGTTTGTTTTTTTTATTGCGTAATTTTGCAGTTAGGCCCCATGTACACTGAGCGTTTACTCCAGTGTATGGGGCTATAGTGTTTAGCTGCAGACGGCACAAGTGTCCGATCCAGCCTCATTGCCAGCTTCATATTAACCACTTCAGTAACAGACACTCTCACCCGCTTCCTGCCCAGGCCAATTTTCAGCTTTCAGCACTGTCGCATTTTGAATGACAATTGCACGTCATTTAACACTGTACCCATAATACGCTTTTATCATTTTTTTTTCACACAGTTTTCTTTCAGTGGTATTTAATCACAACTGGGTTTTGAATTTTTTTTGTTAGTAAACAAAAAAAGACTGCATTTTTGAAAAACAAAAACATGCTCTTCTTGGTTTCATTTATAACATTTTGCATATAATCATTCTTCATAAATTTACGCCAAAATGTATTCTACTACATTTCTTTGGTGAAAATAACCCAAATCGGTGTATCGGTTAATCTGTAGTAAAGTTAGAGTCCAAAAAACAATGGTATATATATCTGAAAATCGATCAGTCCTGATATATTGACAGCCTATCTCATTTATTGAGGCCCAAAAATACCAGGACAGTACAAAAATTCCCCAAATGACCACTTTTTGGAAAGTATAAAGTCCAAGGTATTTAGTAAGAGGCGTGGCACGTTTTTTTTGAGGATGTCATTTTTTTGTCACAATTTTTTGGAAAATGAAAATAATTAAAACAAAACATTTTTACATACTGTCACCAGTGCAGTGGTGTGGCAGTGATAAGGAACACTGACCGGTGACAGTATGTACAAAAAAACAAAACAATGTTTTTGTTTTTTTTTTAAATAGGCTTCCTTACATTTTTTTTTCCTTTTTTATATTTATTTATTTATATATATATATATATACACATACAGTGGGGATTGAAAGTTTGGGCACCCCAGGTAGAAATTTGTATTAATGTGCATAAAGAAGCCAAGGAATGATGGGAAAATATCCAAAAGGCATCAAATTACAGATTAGACATTCTTATAATATGTTAACAAAAGTTAGATTTTATTTCCATCATTTACACTTTCAAAATAACAGAAAACAAAAAAATGGCGTCTGCAAAAGTTTGGGCACCCTGCAGAGTTAATATTTTGTACTGCCCCCTTTGGCAAGTATTACAGCTTGTAAACGCTTTTTGTAGCCAACCAAGGGTCTTTCAATTCTTGTTTGAGGTATCTTTGCCCATTCTTCCTTACAAAAGTCTTCCAGTTCTTTGTGATTTCTGGGCTGTCTGTCACGCACTGCTCTTTTAAGGTTTATCCATAGATTTTCAATTATGTTGAGGTCAGGAGATTGTGAAGGCCATGGCAAAACCTTCAGTTTACGCCTCTTGATGTAATCCCCCGTGGATTTTGAGGTGTGTTTAGGATCATTATCCATTTGTAGAAGCCATCCTCTCTTTAACTTCAGCTTTTTCACATATGGCATCAAGTTACCATCCAAAATTTGCTGAAATTTTATTGAATCCATTTTTCCTTCTACTCGTGAGATGTTCTCTGTGCCACTGGCTGCAATACAACCCCAAAGCATGATTGATCCACTCCCATGCTTAACAGTTGGACAGAGGTTCTTCTCATTAAATTCTGTGCCCCTTCTTCTCCAAACGTACCTTTGCTCATTCTGGCCAAAAAGTTCAATTTTAATCTCATCGGTCCACAGAACTTGTTTCCAAAATGCATCAGGCTTGTCTATATGTTCATTTGCAAAGTTCAAACGCTGATTTTTGTGGTGAGGACGTAGAAGAGGTTTTCTTCTGATGACTCTTCCATGAAGACCATATTTGTACAAGTATCTCTTTATAGTGGAATAGTGGACTACAACTCCAGTGTCTGCCAGATCTTTCTGGAGGGATCGTGCAGTCAAACGTGGGTTTTCAATTGTTTTTCTCACAATCCTGCGAGCTGTTCTGTCTGATATTTTTCTTGGTCTTCCAGATCGTGCTTTAACTTCCACTGTTCCTGATGACTGCCATTTCTTAATTACATTCTGAACAGAGGATATTGACATCTGAAAACGCTTTGCTATCTTCTTATAGCCTTCTCCAGCTTTGTGAGCGTCAACTATTTTCAGTTTCAGGTTTCTAGACAACTGCTTAGAAGATCCCATGGTGCTGATTGTTGGGGCATGGTCAGATGAGTCTGGGCATTTAAAACCTTTGAGATTGACATCACCTGGTCTTCCCAGATGATGATTGAGAACAATCCATGACACTGGCAGGTCTCAGCCTTGCAAAGGGGGCAGTGCATGCTATAAATTCTGCAGGGTGCCCGAACTTTTGAAGACGCCATTTTTTTGTTTTCTGTAATTTTGAAAGTGTCAATGATGGAAATAAAATCTAACTTTTGTTGACATATTATAAGAATGTCTAATCTGTAATTTGATGCTTTTTTGGAGATTTTTCCATCTTTCCTTGGCTTCTTTATGCACATTAATACAAATTTTTACCTGGGGTGCCCAAACTTTCGATCCCCACTGTGTATGTATGTATATGTGTGTGTGTGTATATATATATATATATATATATATATATATATATATATAATTTTTTTTTTTTTCTTTTACATACAGTAACCAGGGAAATGCAGTGCTACGATAGTAACACTGTACTACTCTGGGGAGGTGATCGGGATTTGTTGTTACACATTATGATTGCTTATAACTGAATTTTACAGTTATAAGCAACCATTTTTCCTGAATGAAAACTATGTTTGTGTTATTTTGCACCGTTTAGGAGATATTCACCCTGCATGCAGCCACTGATGTCAGCGGCAGCTGCTGGAAGGTCTGGCGGATCGTGCCGGAAATAAGGCCCCTGGCCCCTTATCGCACGCGCGGGAGTGCCGTCATCGGGCCTCCGGCCATTCACAGCACCGGAGCACCCAAACCCAGAAGAAATGCCAGGACAACATGTCGGCTCCCTCAGTGTGCGGGCGCAGCTACGGGAACCTCGTTCTAAGGTATTTCATACCTTAGAACGATGCATACTAGCATACCTTAGAGCAGTGGTTCTCAACTCCGGTCCTCAGGACCCACCAACAGGCCAGATTTTCAGTATTACCTTGGGGAGATGCAGACTAGAATACTGCAATCCCTGAGCAGCAAATTATATCACCTGTGATGCATTTCAGTTATCCTGCAAACCTGGCCTGTTAGTGGGTCCCGAGGACCGGAGTTGAGAATCACTGCCTTAGAGCAATGCATACTAGCACATTATGCCTTTGCATTGCAGGGTTTTTTTTTCTTCTTCAGCGGTTTACTACCGATTTAATTCAGTATTTACTATTGTGATTGGCCACCATAACATGGTACAGATAAGGCTGTGATTGGCACTGTCTGTATCATGTGATCACTGTGACCAGTTACAGAGCTCATCACAATAGTACACAGTAAAGACATGAATCAAAGCCTTTCATTGTGTACAATTGTCATGTGATCTGCTTTGATTGGCCACAGAGATCACATGGTACCGGCAGCGGGCTGGTACAGTGATCTGTCATCGGCTGGGTCTGGTCGACCCAGCTGGTGACTGATTGCGCCGGAGTGTGGCCCGGTTGTGAGGGCTCCTGCTCTGCCATCATATTACAAAAGGCTGGGAAGGAGGGGGTTAAACTCCATGAAAGTCTGACAGCTGCTGAAAGGCACACTTAGCTGTATGAACCCAGGGGTGAATGCCTGCAACACAGATTTATTGACCCGTCCAACCACAGCAGCTGTCAGTCTCTGCGTTTGACAGGCTGCAGTAGCAGAGCTAGATGTAACACCTATGCCCTCCGCCCACAGCAGAACACCTGAGTCCCATGCACTGGGGCTTTAAATCTTTTAATTAGTAACATTCTGTTTTCTTATAAGGTGCTTACACTTAGAATATGAAGAGTTAATACATTGCTAAATCTTGGCTATTGCTTTTCTCAGACCAGGAACAGCTGCAGTTTGAGCATATGAAGTACAAACTATAATCATTAAATCATCTGAAAATAAACACTGTTTAGCATGTCATTCAGATGTGTTTAATGAGGAGAGACCTCATACAGTGGTGAAAGGGGTACAGCCCCCTTGACCTGTCCAGTATTTGATTTCATTTCTACCATATCTCATCCCTGGGAGCACAGCATGCTTATAAGGATAGCAACTGATTTTTAAAGAGAAACATGCGTGCCTTATACCTTACATTCACTTTTCATGTGCTTGCTCCTCTGCAGGGGGCAAGAATACCCAGCAGTTCTAGGTATGGTGGAGCATGTGACAAACTCCCCTTTGACGCTGCCAGGGCCTAGCAGACAATTTCTATGTCTGAGCATTGTCACATGACTGGGGCAGTCGCCTCACCCTCTGTCACCGATACAGCTGCTTGCCGTTCAAGCTGTGAAGTAGCAGTAGGCATAAAGTGGAACTCTACCCAAAAGGGGAAGTTCTGCATGAAGTCGTCCTCCCCTGCCACATTTGGCATGCTGTCTTTTTTTTGGACCTGGTTTTGACCCACTTCTGCTCGGATTGCCTAGGCAATCGGGGCATAAGTTCTCCTCTCCCCCTAGTCTTCTGGGAAATGTCACAGGTCCCAACAGACTGTGGGGCCATTCACAAAGCGTAGCATGGCTTGACTTGTTTCCCCTCTCCATGCTACACATGAGCCGCATATCGGGCGGTGATGGACGGTTTCTATTGAACTATCTCATGTGTACAGAAGCCGGTCTGACAGAAGCTGGCCAAACATCTGGCTTCTGTCGAAGGAGCATGACCGAAAAAAGTCTGCCAATCAGTGCTCTCAGCTAGAGATCAAACCGATATGGGTTTTTCCCTGGCTGATGCCGATAGTTAGAAATTGGGACAGCCAATATACGATGCCCATTTTTCTCTTACGTTCACTGACAGACGCAGTCCTCTTTGACATGTTGGGTTATATGCACATCCTACTAGGAGTTAACTAGGCAAAAAGAAAGAAAACTGGCCCCTCCCAGGGGGCTCTCTCTCTCCCCTATATAACCCCCCTGCTCTGCTTAGCATATCAGTTTTAATATGCCTAGTGCAAGGAGTTGACCTGGCTCCCTTATGGGACCTGCGGTTTATATTTTTTGCTACCGCTTTTTTATTTTTTTTCAAGCTATCTGATGAAGACTGCTATCAAGAAGCCAGCTGGGGCATAGAGGATAACTAGAATCCTGCACTTTTCCCAGCACGGCCGACCAATGCGAGCTAGTCCTATGCTGTGTCGGGACCCGCCGCATCGTGCCCGTTCCGTGCGGGCGGCCAGTGGGTGACCCCTACTTACGCCCGGTGACCGGACTCGGTTCCTGTCCAGGGGCTTTGGCCTGCAGCATCCCTTTTCTGGCTGGGGAGGAAGGTCTGCGACCGGGTGGCTACCCGCTATGCCCGTCGGAGTGGTGAGTGACCCCCTCCCCCCCCTAGGGGTGCGGAGGGGGTGGTGCTGGGCGTACTTTAGCGTTTTTTTCTGGCCGACCGGTGGAGGCTGGTCGCTGAGCTAGTGTCCTGGGTGTCCTCGGCCCCCTCCCTCCCCCCCTTCCCCCGCTCCGCACCCCGTTTAAAACCGCATCTGTGCGTTTTTATACCGCCATGCGGCGATCCGCCGCCATTTTGCGGCGGATTGCAGCCATTTTGCCATAGCCGCAGCCATTTTACTGAGGGTTTCCCTCTAGTGCCAGCGACGGCCATTTTGCGGTAGTCGCGACCTGCACACAGGCTTTGGCCTCTTGTGGATGATCTCGGCGGCCATATTGGATGTCTCTGGAGCAGTGTAAAATGTGCTGCTGCTGTTTTACTTTCCTTTTCGATTGGGACAGCGTGGCTGACTACTGACGGCGCTTCTTCCTGGCGGTCCTTTAAGCACTCCTGCTGGGAGCAGCAGTGGGCACAAAACAGCAGGTATAGCTGGGCTCTCCCTGGGATGTGGTAGCGTTGGGTACAGTCCTCCTGGGGTCTCCTTGGTGTTCTGTGGGGCTGCATTCTGGGGGTGTCAGATCATTTTTCTAATTTTCACTGTCAGTTTCGGTGGTGCGATGGCAGATGATCCTGCAGGCCCTTCTGGGAGGAGTCAGCGGCAGCGCAGCCTGCGCTGGGGGCCCTGGACCAGCTGATGGCAGTGTTTGGGGAATTTCTCCCCCGGGTGGGGGCGAGCAACGCTCTGGGGGCCCCTAAAAAATGCCCGCCTCCCCCTTGTTCCTCAGGGGACGAATCCGAACTGGAAATGGCTTCGGGGGTCACGGGGACTCTGAGGGTGAACTGGTTCCCTCAGACGGCGAAGAGGACCAGGGGGCCTCAGTTGCGCGCGAAAAGGCGCTGGCGACTGCACTGATTTCTAATATCCATGCGTCCTTGCGACTGGACCAAGCAGGGGAGTCGCAAGCGTCCGCGGGTCTGCTAGGCCACCTAGGTCGCCAAAAGCTTATCCTTATGATCAGTTTTTTGACCATTTGGTCTATCAGGAATGGCAGCGTCCGCAAAATTCCTTCGCTCTACCAAAACGCTTCGCTATACGCTATCCCTTTGAGGATAGTTTCGTGAAGAAGTGGGCGTCCCCCACAGTGGACCCTCCGGTGGCTCGCCTGAACAAGGAAACGACCATTCTGTTGGAAGGGTCCCCTTCGTTTACCGACCCAGCCGATAGGCGGATGGAGGCAGTGTCCAAGGCACTTTTCCTGTTGGCAGGATCAGCCATGTAGCTGGCGTCTGCCATGGCGGCGCAATATCTGTCTGAATTTATGACAGAGCTGCAGAATGATTTGGACTGCGGCAGGACGCTGGAAGCGTCGCAGAAGGCAGACCGTTTGTTTCAGGGTATTCGGTACCTGTGTGATGCAACTCTGGACCTGCTTCCATGTTGTCAAAGATGTCTGTTTTTGCAGTCATTATCAGACGAGTTCTCTGGCTAAGTTCGTGGTCGGATGACCACGCGTCCAAAAAAGGTCTTGCGGATCTTCCCTTTCAGGGTGGCCGTCTCTTTGGGCCACAGTTGGATGAAATCATCAAGGATTTCACTGGAGGGAAGAGTACTTTCCTTCCAGAGCCCAGGCGACGGGAGTTCCGCCGCAAGCAGGGACCTGTCTCTTCGGGTCAGAAGAGGTTTTTTTCGTGCCCCTGGCGCAGCGGGCAAGGGGTCGAGGCCCGGCAAGCCTGCCGCAGGGGCCAGTAAGCGACCCTGGCAACGCAAGACTGAAAAGACAAAGGACAAGCCCTCCTTTGCATGATGGGTTGCCCCACACGACCTTCGGGCGGGGGGACATCTTCTGGGGTTTGCAGACAGGTGGACTGCCCGCATTTCCGACCGTTGGGTGCAGGAAGTGGTGTCCTCCGGGTACAGGATAGAGTTCAGCACTCTACCCCCAGACAGGTTCTTCCCATCGAACTTGAGACTCCCTCAGGGGCATTGGGAGGCCCTCTTAAAGGCTGTTCAGGCACTCTCCAACCAGGGGGTGATCGTGCCAGTACCTCAGTTGGAGAGGTTTCACGGTTTCTACTCTATTCTATAACCTATTCGTGGTCCCCAAAAAAGGGGGGGGTCAGGCCAGTTCTGGACCTAAAGGCGCTACACCACTTTGTGAGAGCGCGAAAATTTCAGATGGATCCGTCCGTTCAGTCTTGGCCGCCCTGTACCAAGGGGACTTCATGGCGTCCCTGGATATCAGGGACACCTATCTCCACTTCCCCATTTGTCTCCGACACCAGCGCTTTCTGCGCTTTGCGGTGGGAGATCTTCACTACCAATTCGTGGCACTTCCCTTCGGTCTGGCCTCGGCTCCTCGGGTATTCACCAGGTTGGTGGCCCGGTGCTGGCGCTACTGAGGCAGAGGGGCATTGCGGTGGTAGCATACCTCGACGACCTGCTCCTGAGAGCAGAGTATGCTTTGGCTCTGGAGGAGAATGTGGCTATCACCATGACCTCCTTAAAGGACTTGGGCTGGCTTATCAATCTGAAGAAGTCAACGGTGACGCCGTCCTGTCGCCTGGAATATCTGGGTCTGATTCTGGACACGGAGCAGGCGAAGGTGTTCCTATCTCCGGCCAAGTTACTGACACTGCAAGCAGCGGTGCAAACCCTGCTGTCACGCCGGTGGTCCTCCTTACGGTTTTGTATGCGGGTGTTGGGGCTCATGGTTTCAGCCTTCGATGTGGTACCCTACACCCAGAGTCACACTCGGCTCCTTCAGCGAGTGATTCTGTCTCGGTGGGACAAGTCTCCACTGTCCCTAGACCAGTTGATCAGATTTGATTCTCAGACCAGAGGGTCGTTGACATGGTGGCTTCGGGCCCCGGCCCTAACGTTGGCGAAGTCTTTTCTTCCCCTGAATTGGTCGATAGTCACGACGGACGCCAGCCTTTCGGGCTGGGGGGGGGTCCTGGGGCAGTTGTCTGCTCACGGCCGCTGATCGGCGCAGGAATCTCCCCTTCCGATCAATGTGCTGCAGCTGAGGGCGATCAGGCTCTGCCTCTCCCACTGGACAGTAAGGTTGCGCGACCTCCCGGTTCGGGTTCAGTCGGACAATGCAACCGCTGTGGCATATGTGAACCGTCAGGGCGGAACGAGGAGCTCCGCAGCAGCTGCGGAAGCGGCTCTCATTCTGCGATCGGCAGAACTTCACGTGCCGGCTTTTTCCGCCATCTACATTCCGGGCGTAGAGAATTGGCAGGTGGACTTCCTCAGTCGCCAGACGCTGGATCAGGGGTAATGGTCCCTCCATCCAGAAGTGTTCAGCCAGATTTGCCACAAGTGGGGCACGCCAGATGTGGACCTCATGGCGTCTCGGTTCAACCACAAAGTGAAAACTTTAGTGTGCAGGACGAGAGACCCATTAGCGGTCGCCACGGATGCGCTGGTAGTGCCTTGGGGTCGGTATCGTCTTCTGTACGCCTATCCTCCCATCAAGCTTCTACCACGGCTACTGCGCAGGGTGGAAGCGAAGGGGATTCCGATGATCCTGGTGGCTCCAGATTGGCCTCGGCGTCCGTGGTTCGCCGACGTGTTGTGAATGGTGGCAGATGTTCCCTGGCGCCTTCCGCTGCGCGAAGAGCTGTTGTCTCAGGGACCAATTTTGCACCCTGCTTTACCCTCGCTGGCTTTGACGGCTTGGCTATTGAGTCCCAGGTGCTGAGGGATAGGGGTGTCGCTGACTCCGTGATTCCTACCATGCTGAAAGCACGCAAGTGTACTTCGCGCAAGATTTATCATCGCACCTGGAAGGCCTATATTGCCTGGTGTGAGGCGGGGGGTTGGAACCCTCGCTCTTACGTTGTGTCCAGGGTCCTGAGTTTTTTTGCAGCAGGGCCTGGATAAAAAATTGGCTTTGAGTACTCTCAGGGGTCCGCATTCAGCTCTGGCGATTCTCTTTCAGCGACCTTTGGCGTCACATTCGTTGATTCGTACATTTGTACAAGGTGTGTGCCATGTGGCTCCTCAGGTACGGTCGTCTATGGAACCGTGGGATTTGAATTTGGTGTTTCTGTACTGCAGAAGCCACCATATGAGAGGATCAGGGATATTCCCTTACAATTGCTGTCGCAGAAAGTGGTTTTCTTGGTGGCCATTACATCTGCTAGGCGGGTGTCTGAGTTGGCAGCGTTGTCCTGCAAGTTTCCTTACTTGGTCCTTCACAAGGACAAGGCAGTCTTGCGCCCGTCTCCTTCGTTTTTACCGAAGGTGGTTTCTTCTTTTCACATTAATGAAGATATTTTTCTTCCTTCGTTGTGTCCGCATCCCTCACATCCTAAGGAATTTGAGTTACATTCATTGGATGTCGTGAGGGCTTTGCGGGTGTATTTGGCGGCTACAGACTCTTTTCGGAAGTCTGACGCGTTGTTTGTACTGACGGACGGTCCCTGCAAAGGATTGGCGGCCTCATCGGCTAGTGTTTCCTGTTGGATCAGACAGACCGTGACTCATGGTTATTCTGTTCGGGGCAAGGTACCCCCTTTTCCAGTCACGGCTCATTCCACCAGGGCTGTTAGCACTTCCTGGCCTTTCAGACACCAGGCCTCGGTGTCACAGGTGTGCAAGGCAGCTACTTGAGCCTCGGTGCACACGATTACTAAGTTTTATAAGATTGATGTGTCGGCATCCTCGGATGCTGCTCTTGGCCGTAAAGTTTTACAGGCGGCAGTGTAGGTGCGGCTGGCGCCTCCTGAGAGGTTTCTGTTGGGTACAGTTGTTTTAGTTTACCCACCCCTCTTTTCTGACACAGCTTTGGGACATCCCCACATGTCAAAGAGGGCTGCGTCTGTCAGTGAACGTAAGAGAAAAAGGGATTTTATTAAAACTTACCGTAAAATCCTTTTCTCTGAGTTCACTGACAGACGCAGCACCCGCCCCTCTGCGTTGTGTTTGTACGGCTTGTTACGAACTGATATGCTAAGTAGAGCAGGGGGGTTATATGGGAGAGAGAGAGGACAGCCCCCTGGGAGGGGCCAGCTTGCTTTCTTTCTTTTTGCCTAGTTAACTCCTAGTAGGATGTGCATATAACCCCACATGTCAGAGAGGGCTGCGTCTGTCAGTGAACTCAGAGAAAAGGATTTTACGGTAAGTTTTAATAAAATCCCTTTTTTTGAAGCCGATATGTTAGGCTGATTTTTATTTTTTTTCCCCTTTATCTCATAAAATCTAAGGGCCAGTTTACACAGGGGCGAGTCGGCGTGATTCCGCACAGAGGGACTTCTGTAAGAAGTCAATGCAAGTTGCCCCAAAAGTAGTACAGGAACCTTTTTCTAAGTCGGTGCGACTTGAGTCGCTCCTATTTAGAACGGTTCCATTGCAACGCATGGAGGGGTTAACTTAATCAGCCTAATTTGCAGCAGAACTGGCCTGATGCCGATTAATTAAAAAATGGCAAAAATCGGCCCGATATATCGGTCGACCTTTACTTAGCCAATGGCTGAGAGCGCTGATCCCCCTGTCAGAATACAATAGCTTTGCGGGGAGATTGCTGTACTAACATTTGTACAGGATCTCCTGCCGAGCTCTTTTTTTTTTTCATATAGCCCGCTGGGCTGAACGAAAAAAAAAAAAAAAAGGATAGTGTATACTAGGCTTAACAGCGTGATTAGAGGAATCTTCTGTGCCAACTATCGGTCAATCTCTACACTGAGCCAATGGCTGAGAGCGCTGATCGTTGTGTTCTGGGGGGCATCCCCCTGTCAGAACACAATAGCTGAGCAGGGAGTTTGCTGTACTAACATCGGATTGTTTGTACAGGATCTCCTCCCAAGCTCTTGAGTTTTTTTTTTTTCTTCATTCAGCCCGCTGGGTTGAAAAAAAAAATAAAAAATGGATCGTGTATACCAAGATAAACAGCGTGATTAGAGGAATCTTCCGTGCCAACTCACTGTATTCAGGCAGCCATGGGTACCCAAATAGTGACTGTCTTTGATAAGATGCGACTATTGTTTGGCTGATAATTTTCCACCTGATTCAGTCAATTTTTAAATCTACTTTTGTGACAGGATCACCCACAGCTGTTTCCTGCTGAAATTTGGGAAGTGTATGGTTAGCCTTAAGGCCCATACACACAATGCGAATTTCGGATGGGAATTGTCATTCGACAGCTTGTCGTCCAAAATTCTTACCATCAGTATGCTCCTTTCAACAGCCGATTTGCTTTTTTTTTTTGGTCAGACAAAAGCTGGATGTGCAGACTAGTAAATTTTTGTCTGTCAATAACGCTATGTCCGATTTTCGGATTGTGTGTACAGAAATCAACACACAAAAGTTGAAAGTACAAACACGCATGTTCGGAATCAAGGAACGTCCCAGAAGATTTTATTTGTGTAAACTGGCGATTGTAATCTAGCATTAACATTTGTGATGCGGTAATAGAAATTACGAAATGCAGCGCACATTATCATCTTTTTAATAGCAAAATTAGCGTAAGCTGCCCAAAGGGTGACGCACCAAATATGAACTTCCTCTTTATACGTTGGTAGTATGTCACTATTTTCGCCTTTGTCAAATGACAATTTTCGTATAGTCAGCGCGCTTTATAAAATCATGGACACGTGCTTTTGACAAAAATGAGAAGCGTGGTCCTGTGACAATCAAACTGCGTGTACGAGGCTTTAGACTGAATGGAGATGACTTCCTCTTTATCTCTTGTGAGTTTAACCACAAGCAGGGCTGAGGAGAAGGGTCTATGACATCACACAGTCATGTTACAGAAAGTTTTCAGTTAATGAGCATTTTGCAATAGGAGCAGTTTTTTTTTTTTTTTTTTTTAATTCTGACTTTGCGAGTGGTGTCTCGCGTAATGATCAGAATTTAGCCTTTTTGCATGCAATACCACATGTGGCCAGAGAAGAGGTGGCGCTGGTGAACCTCAGCGGTGGCTGGAAATACCTAAAGTGTAAGCACTTTCCGAGTGCCACCTCTTTTCTGGCCACATGTGGTATTGCATACCCCAGTCGCCCCCGGACACGTGGCCACATACAGTACTGCATAGACAAGCAGTGACTGTGGATGAATTAACTGAGTTTACATTGTTTGCTATGGGGAAACTTGCTTTGATATACGAGTGCTTTGGATTACCAGCATTCTCCTGGAATGGATTATGCTTGTAATCCAAGGTTCCACTGTATTTTCTTGCCAGTGCTGAGAGGAATCACAGTATGCAGCTGATGGGACAGGCCCTTCTCCACTAGAAGTATAACAAGCAATGTTTCTACAGATTTTCACCGCAGATCACACCATTAGAATAATAAACTTCACATTCAAGCTCCACTTTAACCACCGCTTTTTAATATAAATAAGAACGGAAAAAGGAATCAATGTGTTTATGTAAAATTTGGGATCAGTTTCTTCACTGCATTCAGCAGGTCATGGAATTCTGTGTTCTGGAAATGTCCACGGTCATCGTATTTGTGTAGCTCTGCATCTAGGTTATCAGCCACTTGTTGCTGCTCACTCCATGGCAGGAATGGATCATCTGTGGAACCAAACTGAATTATATGGTGACAGTTTGCTTTTATCTTCTCCCACTGCCAGGGACGATTAAAGTATCCTAAATGTTTGAAAAGTGAAAAAAAAAAAGCTGAGAGTTAACAAGTCTAAGGCCTTGAACATCACTTTAAACTCTCCATTGCAATGCCATATAAGAGAAAATGATCACTTTGGTTGGCCATCAACTCTTCCTTACATTGTCATTCACATCTTCATGATTCCATCTAAAATTATCCTCCTTTATTTAAAGACCTTTTACACCTGTTGGCGTTGGCACTTCATATCCACTTTCCTGGTTTGGTAGGATATGTGCCATCAAGAGGTCTTACCTTCCCAAAATGCTCTACTTTTTCAGGGCCCTCCCAATCCTGGCTCACATTCCCAGACTTGAACAACAATAAAATGTATCTGGGGTAATTATAGACCACGCCTGGCGGCTCATTTCTTATATTGCCATAAACCGCTAGAAGGCCTAAGGGTCCTTTCACACCAGCAGAGCCCGTTTTGACGGGCTCCGCGGGGATCCGTCCGTTTATCCCCACTGAGCCGGTGGATGACAGGACAGACTCTGCACTCTCCTCTATGGAGAATCGGATGAACACGGACCACCTGTCCGTGTTCATCCGATTCGATAGCCGGATGGAAAATAGGGTTTCTATCCGTCTGTTTTTGGCGGATCGGGTGTCAGCGGACATGTCACCGCTGACATCCGTTGCTCCATAGAGAAGAATGGAGCATCCGTTCGGGTCCTCCTGAAAAACTGACAGGCAGACCCGAATGATCTGCCCATGTGAAAGGGGCCTTAGTCTTCCTAATCTATCCCAATATTTCATAGCTGCACAAATAACACCATTAGCAGTGCTCCATGGTACCATAGAACTGCTACTACTGTCTTATTGAATCGTTATGCATTGCTCCCCAACCCTGATTTACAACCTATTGTGGATCCCCCTGAATTATAGGCCCCCTGTCATTCTTGTCCTTGGCACTATTGGACCTCTGGTCTTAGCATTCTAAACTTCTCCCTGTGGTATTTAACCTCCTTATCGGACATCTGATAACAATTTTCGTTTTAAAGTTGTAAATCCTTACAAATACCTGGTGATGTGACTGGCCTCAGGGGATACACAGAGATGAAAGAAATCCTCCTTCGTAATTTGTACCTGCTTATCTGAAGTCTTCTCTTCGCTACATCCAAAGTGCTACATTTTAATGCTTGTCTGAGCGTTCAGAAAAAAAGCGGGTGGAGAGCTGAAGTTGCATTCTGCAGAGCTCAGCGAGAAGAGTTCTGAGAGCTGATTGAAGAGAAGGGACACCCCATACACACAGGAACAGAGCTGAGGCTGTCAGTCAGCTGGGGCTCCCTCCCCTGTCACCTTTTTTCCTCATGGTGTCAGGAATACATGTCAGAAGTGATTCATGCTGATAGCAGAGGAATGAAGCAGCTAGACATGTGCAGAACGAAAAAAATTGTTTCGTTTCGATTCGTTATTTACATAAATTTGTTCAGTTAGCTTCGTTGTATTCATTTAAAGTGGTTGTAAAGTCCCCCCCCCCCCAAAAAAAAAACACTGCAAAGCAAAGGCATAATGAGCTAGTATGCAGCATACTAGCTCATTATGAAATGCTTACCTTGGAACTAAGCTGTTGCAGCGGTCTCGGCACACCGCTGTGACCGGCGACATCCTTCTTCCGGGTCTGCGGCTCCGTCCAATCACAGTGCAGGCTCCAGCGCTGTAATTGGCGGAGCCGCGTTGACGTCATTCCCGCGCATGCGCACGGGAGCCATCATTTACAGCATGTCAACAGAAGAAATGGCACCCGGGTGCCGATTCTTCAGTGCGCATGTGCTGATGACGTCGGCACATGCTGATACAAGGAATAGCTCCTAAACCGTACAGGTTTAGGAGATATTTCAGGGACCTACAGGTAAGCCTTACTGTAGGCTTACCTGTAATTTAAAGAAGTTGTCGTGAGTTGACAACCACTTTAGTTCGTTTTCGGAATTCGTCTTGTTAATTCATTTTCAAATCAATTTCGAATAGTTTTCAAATTTCCAAAGAGAATAAAATAGAATGGAAAATAAAGGAATAGAATAGAAAAAAATAAAATACAATAGTAACAGAAAATAAAAAAAAAATAATGTAATAGAGTAAAACAGAACAAATAGAATAGAAAATAAAAGAACAGAATAGAATAAAAAATATAATAAAATAGAAAGATAACTATCTTCTGAAATTCGAATAGAAATAAAAAACAACAAATATGCCAATCATGCGTTTGATCACTTTACCAGCTATGTGTCACAAGCTTCAGTCAAAGTCCCAAACCTTTTCCTTTTAAATTAAAGCGGTAGTAAGGTTAGCTTTGTGATTTATACCTATTGGTAAGCCAATAATAAGGCTTACTTGCTAGGTAAAATGAATATCTCCTAAACCTGTACCGTTTAGGAGATATTCACCCTGCATGCGGCCAGTGAAATCACCGATGCATGCACTCTGAAGGTCAGGCATACCGCGCCGGACCATCAGAGCACGATGCCATAACCAAGGGCTCCTGCGCATGGAAGTGACATCATTGCGGTCCGGCCTCACACAGCCGGAGTCCGCAAACCCGGAAGACCAGGGGAAGATGGTAGCCCTCTCAGAAATAACAGTGCGCCACTAGAAGGCTTTGTTTTAAAGTAAGAATTTCATAATTTGCAAATATGCAATGCACACTAGCACATTATGCTATTATTTTGCAGGGGAAAGGTTTTTCTGTTTATTTTTTATTGTAGCAGTTTAATAAGAAGCATGTATTACATTTTTGGTGGTAATTTGAATACCCCCCCCCCCCCCATTTGTTCACCCTATAAATTATGGTATTATTGCACTACTATTTAAAGTACGATAGCCAGGTAGTAAAAACCTGCTCTTCAAAAACATTAAAGGTAATAAAAAGGGCTAAATATTTACTTTGGCCACAAAAAGCACTGCCCCCAGGATCCTTCTCATCCTGGGACTAAAATGTGTTTGTCTTGTGATCTTTCAACCAACTTCAACTAATAAAGTCAGACAAAACTACACTATTCAACCATCACATAGGTGTGGAAATGTCCACAGAGTGTTCATACACAGATAATAAAAAAAATAATAATGGAATTTTGTTTCACATATAGTGCTCTACAAATATTCTTTAAAGGGAAGTAGGTTCCACTATAAATGACTGAAGATAGTTGTGCAGCATTAGAGCCAAGGATAAAGCCTCATACACACGGGTGCAACGGTTGTACAACCCAATGTCCAACTTTGGACCAAATCGGATGTTGGCTGTTGTGTCTTGCTTTCTGACATGCACTAAGCGATCGTACAACCAAGCCTAACGTGTTACGTGTTACGAGCGCATAACAAGGAAGTTCGGGTGCATGTGATTTGTGAATTAGGAACGTAGGTTTCCCAGAACGGACACTTCTGGGCGTTCCTGACTTCTCAGCATGCGTGTTTTGCACAGTACAACTTGTTGGACCAACTTCTCTGTACACACGATACAATGGTTGTACAACCGCTTCTTGTACAACAAAAGTTTTCTAGTCTGCTCATCCAACTTCAGTTGTACAACTGTTGTACGACGGCTGTTGTAATCACGCGTACTAACGGTAGGATAACAGTACAACAAGCTGGTTGTATAACCGTTGTACAACTGTTGTACCGTATGTACGGGCCTTAACAGGAAATACTGCATTCTATAGGACGGGAACTGCAATCTCCAACTTTTTAAATTATTCATATAAAAAAAAAAAAAAAATAGTAGAAAAATAGCTGACATCTCTAATGTATGCCGTGCATATTAAAAACTTACCACTCTCACGTTCATTGTCATCTCCCAAATCAGAGGTGTAAGCCGATACAAGAATGATTGCATAAACTGGATGTTTTTCAGCAAACCTGTTGAAAATTGACAATGATAATCAATATAACAGAAAATTGTATTAAATACTTACTGTGCCAGTCCATGGCAATATCCATGTGGTAGTATGCTGCCATGTTGGTGCGAGGAAAACAGAAAAATTGCATCAAATACTTAATGTAATTTTCATTTTCTGGTGCCAATCCATGGCAGCATACTACCACATGTATGCTGCCATGTTGGCGCCAGGAGATCCTCTTATCTGCTCAGGTACTAGGGGTGCAAGTACCTACTCAATATAGAGCCTTAAAATGGAACGGGAGAGAAAAACAACTAAATGCTCAGTTCAAATACAAATATGCAGAATGTATTCTACCTGCCATACAATTTGTTAGCCAGTTATTCTTTTGAAATGCACGCTGCTGCTATCAAGGAAGATAAACCTGCTACTTTTCTGCATCAGCTCCCTGCTCACTGTACAGAACTAATAAAGCTAATTAATTGGCACATAGGCATGCTAGAGAAGTGACACAGTAAAGCAGTCCATACATTATTACATTTTCTTTCCTTCAACCATGTGTTGATGTGGGAATCCCTCCTGCAGCGCTATTGTGTTCTGCTGGCAGGGAGCCACTGGCAGAATACAACGATCGGCAGTGACCGGGCAAAAAAAACCCAGACAGGCTGGTGGTACTAAAGTCGATCGATGGATTGACGTCAGTACAACCAGCCTGCCTATAGATTAATCAAAATTCAGATGATTTAGCAAGAATTTCGATCTGTCAATGACTGGCCTAAGTTTTTGTGCTCAACAAGGAAATAATCATGCAGGCCACTTTTTTGTGCATTAAAGTGTGTTGACAGTCTATTCATTTTAAATGGGCTGGCTAATGCAAAGTGCCCCAATACACAAAAATGCATGTATACAGTTCTCCATACCTCATAGCTGCAGCTGCTCCAGAGCTGTGTCCAATAATTATTGTACTTTTATCGCACTGTAGTTCTGATTCCATGAATGGAAGCCATATTGATTCTCGTGCTGTAACTGGGTTGAGAAAAAAAATATATACACATGAAGCTAAAAATTTTAACAGGGACCAGGAAACAGTATCACATTTTTCTTATGTATATGCTGTATACACAGACAGACATACAGTGTATAAATATATATATAGTACAAAAATACATGTATGTCCTTCTCCAGTTTGATCAGGAAAAATCAGACATGCCCAGCAGTTGCTTATTCAGCCTGTCATTGATTTTGATTTCTGGCAGTGGGATTGTTCGCTGCACCTATGCCTCCCAGCCACACAAAAACATGGCATTTGATGCACATGGGCTAAATGAACAGTGTGTATGAAGTCTAATGGTTTTAAATAATGTTACTGTAAATAAGTCAGGCAAGAGAAACAAAAACATAAAGCTTGCAAACAGTTAAAAAAAATAAATAAATAAAAAAACATAAAAGAGAGAAGAGGGGTGGGAGAAGGTTAGTACAAAAGGAGGCATTGGAAAGTGGGACTTTGTAGGCAAGACCATACAATCAGGTGTAATAAAATGAAATTTTTATTTGATACACTATAAAATAATGAATAGTAATTCAATATAGTATAAAAACAAATTTACATAGCACAGGAAAGTATTTAAAATGACCTGGAACTCCAATATTTCAACCTCTTGTGGTCTTCATCAGGGAGTTCAATTCCATGTAACAGTACAGAAAATGCACTATAGGATAAATAACAATACATGTCATACATGTCAAATAACAGCATGGATATCACATAGTACATGTGTGGCATGCGCCAACAAATACAGAGAAACAAGATATACACTTACACTGCTAAGTGTATATCTTGTCTCTCTGTATTTGTTGGCGCATGCCACACATGTACTATGCGATATCACATCCCCAAAACATCAGCGATCCACCTCCGCGTTTCATAGGCCTTGCTGACTCCTCTCCAAAAGTAGCGATTATTATTGTGGCCAAAAAGCTCAATTTTGGTCTCATCACTCCAAATGACTTTGTGCCAGAAGGTTTGAGGCTTGTCTCTGTGCTGTTTGGCTATTGTAAGCGGAATACTTTGTGGCATTTGTGTAGCAATGGCTTTCTTCTGGCGACTCAACTATGCAGCCCATCTTTCTTCAAGTGCCTCCTTATTGTGCATCTTGGAACAGCCACAGGGTCCTGAGAGAGTCCTGAAGTTCAGAGAGTCCTGAAGTTATGTGTGGGTTTTTTTTTTGCATCCCAAACAATTTTCCTGGCAGTTGTGACTGAAATCTTAGTTGGTCTACCTGACCGTGGTTTGGTTTCAACAGAACCCCTCATTTTTTCACTTCTTGATTAGACTTTGAACACTGCTGCTTGGCATTCTCAATTCCTTGGATATCTTTTTATATCACTTTCCTGTTTTATACAGTTCAACTAACTTTTCCCGCAAATCCTTTGACAATTCTTTTGCTTTCCCCATGGCTCAGAATCCAGAAACGTCAGTGCAGCACTGGATGAAGGATCCAACAGTCTGTCAGGATTCCAGAAACTCACTGACCTTTTATACACCCACACTAATTACAAGCAAACAGAACACAGGTGAGGATGGTTACCTTTAATAGCCATTCAAACCCCTTTGTGTCAACTTGTGTGCATGTAATCAATCCAAAATCACCAGGGTATGTAAACTTTTGATCAGGGTCATTTGGCTAGTTTCTGTTATTATGATTTAACCCCTTCCTTACCGGCGTATAGTAATAATACACCGGCAAGGTGCACTCCCCATCCTAAGAGGCTGTCATATGATGTCCTCCCTATTTCGCCGCTCTGCGGGCCCCCAGGGGCCCGCATCGCGGGGATCGGCCGTGTCCCTCGGGACCCTGGCCTTCCTTGATCGGGGTAAAGAGCCAATGAAATTGGCTCTTTACCAGGTGACCGGCTGTGTCCTGTCACAGCCGGACACTTCCGACAATAACTAAGCGCGGCGATCGGGTTCGGGCTTGTCCCTCGGACAAAGCCCAACGCCGATCAGGGTAAAGAGCCAATGATATTGGCTCTTTACCACGTGACCGGCTATGTCCAATCACAGCCGGTCACAGAATGACAAAAACCGCGGTAACGAGCTGTTACCGGGTTCTCCTCTTCACACGCCGATCGTGTGTGAGGAGGAGATAGCGGTAACAGCTTGTTACCGCTTACTGTGTGCACCAATCACACTGATCACCCCCCCAATAAAGAGGACCTGTCACCTGCCCATCAGAGTACCTGTCACCTGCCCATCAAAGTACCCGAGTACCTGTCACCTGCCCAGCAAAGTACCCGAGTACCTGTCACCTGGCCAGCAAAGTACCCGAGTACCTGTCACCTGGCCAGCAAAGTACCCGAGTACCTGTCACCTGGCCAGCAAAGTACCCGAGTACCTGTCACCTGGCCAGCAAAGTACCCGAGTACCTGTCATCAACCCATCTGAGTACCCAAGTACCTGTCACCAACCCATCAGAGTACCCAAGCACATGTCACCAACCCATCAGAGTACCCGAGCACGTCACCAACCCATGTATCCAAGTACCTGTCACCAACCCTTCTGAGTACCCCAGTACCTGCCACCAGCTCATCAGAGTACCTGAGTATCTGTCACCAACCCATCAGAGTACCCGAGCACATGTCACCAACCCATCAGAGTACCCGAGCACATGTCACCAACCCATGTACCCAAGTACCTGTCACCAACCCTTCTGAGTACCCCAGTACCTGTCACCAGCTCATCAGAGTACCCGAGTACCGGTCACCAGTCCATCTAAGCACCTGTCACTAGCCCATCTGAGTACCCTAGTACCTGTCACTAGCCCATCTGAGTACCCGAGTGCCTGTCACTAGCCCATCTGAGTACCCAAGTACCTGTCACCAGACCATCTGAGTACCCGAGTACCTGTCACCAGCCCATCAGAGTACCCGAGAACTTTTTACCAGCCTATCAGAGTACCCAAGTACCTTTTACCAGCCCATCAGAGTACCCGAGTACCTTTTACTAATCCATCAGAGTACCCGAGTACCTATCTGCAGCCCATAAGAGTACCCAAGTAGGTATCTGCAGCCCATGCCTCATAAAATATACATTGGGGTGTTTGCTTTCCAAAATGGGGTAATTTTGTGGGTAATTACACTGTCCTGGTGCTCCAGGACCTTCAAAAGTGTGATAGGTAGGAATAAAATTAGATGTGTAATTTATGCTCCTAGAACGCCTGAAGGTACTACTTCAATGCTGGACCTCTTTATGTGGCCGGGCTGTGTAAAAGTCTCACACATATGGTATCGCCATACTTGGGACGAGTAGCAGAATATATTTTGGGGGGTCATTTTTGCTATGTACATGCTAGGTGTTAGAAATATCATATAAATTGACAACTTTGTCAACTTTCAGTGATATGAGATCACTGTTCTGAAAACATCTGGAATCTGTGTGTGAAGAGCGAAACCATATGCATGCTCTTCTCTATGCTGTATTTTCAAACACACTATCCAGATGTTTCAAGTGCATGTATATGGTTTCTCCCCGGTTTTAGGTAAAGTGTTCTATTCTATTTCCAGATGTATGAAGAAAAGATGTAATGTGTGAAGAACATCTGTTCTGGTGCAGAACACATGTGTGTGAATAGCAGATGTGCAAGCATTAGCGGCAATATGAAAAGCGACAGACTAAAAAGAAGTGTTCTTCATTGAAGAACACTTCTTTTTAGTCTGTCGCTTTTCATATTGCCGCTAATGAGAACACTTCTTTTTAGTCTGTCGCTTTTCATATTGCCGCTAATGCTTGCACATCTGCTATTCACACAC
>BLSH010475806.1:706561-725788 GCA_018402905.1 Glandirana rugosa
CAGCACGTTGCGACATGGGTTTATTTTAACTACAGGAAAAAAAGGGTGGTTATCTCGAAAGAAAACCACCATAAACTAGTGGAGACGCCAAAAATAAAAAACGCGGTATTTCCATAAATCAATTCCCATAGTTTGTAGACGCGATAACTTTTGCGCAAACCAATCAATAAATGCCGAGTGCGATTTTTTTTACCAAAAATATGTAGAAGAATATAAATCGGCCAAAACCGATGAATAATTGTTTGTTTTATTTTTTATTTTTGGATATTTATTAGAGCAAAAAGTAAAAAATATTGTTCTTTTTTCAAAATCGTTGCTCTTTGTTTGTTTATGGCGCAAAAAATAAAAACCGCAGAGGTGATCAAATACCACCAAAAGAAAGCTCTATTGGTGGGAAAAAAAGGACATCAATTTTATTTGGGTACAGCGTTGCACGACCGCGCAATTGTCATTCAAAATGCAACAGCGCTGAAACCTGAAAATTGGTCTGGGCAGGAGGGGGGTTTAAGTGCCCAGTAAGGAAGTGGTTAATGTGCTCATTTTGACACTCCTTGGGTTCACTTTAAATCCCTCTCCTCAGAAGTACATACTTGCCTTTCCTTTGCTTTCCTGCTGCTCTGTTTAGGAAAGAAAATGCTTCCAGGTATGGGGGGAACATGTGACTTTGTCCATGTGACAGTGCTGGTGATTGGCCCAGTGTTCTCATGTGGAGGCAGTCTGCTCCAACCAGAAATTTAACTTGAGTTTACACAGGGCTGGATATCCTGTGGGGCAGATGCGTTCCCATTGAACTTAATAGGCTGGGAATTCGCACCTCATTGCACGGAAAACGCACATGTTTTCTGTGCAATGCGGTGTGCGAATGCACCGCACCTATGTGAACCTGACACATTGAAAACAATGTGTTTTTCAAGTGTCATGCAAATTGGATGCAGTGTAAGCCTTACAGGCAGCCATTTGGAATATAAGTAGGGCCTGATTCCACTTGTTCTTATTTTGATTGGGAAGCAATACAGGTGTAACATGGAATGTGTTCCGAAAGTTTAACTTGGCCTTTAACACTTCTGCCTTTCAGTATTGGGGTTTTCAGTTTGAATCCCAGACAGGACTCTATGCATGGAGTTTGCATGTTCCTGCTCTGCTTGCATAGGTTTCTTCCCACATCCCAGACATGCTGGTAGGCTAAAATTGGTCCCAGCGTAAGTGTGCAGGTGTATATGTATGTGCGATGAGGAACTGAGATTGCCAGCTTCCTGAGGTCAAAGACCGATTTGAATTGCGCTTGGTAAAGCGCTACATAAATTGACAGCACTATAGATACCTGTGATAAATAAATAGGTACTATGCTACTGGTGAGGCGGTTATAAAATACATGTTCAAAGCACACATTCTTAAAGCTTTGTGGCTGTAATCAGTCACGTCGCTAGGTTACAAAATACCCCTGGTATACAGGGGGTTAAACCGCTTGCTGATTTTGTATTTGTTTTGCAGCACCCCTGAGTTCCCATGGCGACCTATCTGGAATTTATTCAGCAGAATGAAGAGCGAGATGGAGTACGGTTCAGCTGGAATGTATGGCCCTCCAGTCGGCTGGAAGCTACAAGGATGGTTGTACCTTTAGGATGCCTCTTTACCCCACTTAAAGAGCGTCCAGACCTGCCCCCTGTTCAGTATGAACCAGTTCTCTGCACAAGACCTACCTGCAAGGCAGTTCTCAATCCACTTTGGTAAGAAATCTCCGATGAGTGTTATGAAGATGTGGACTCTGCATTTACTAGCCAGGATAATGTACTATTAAAACATGAATGAGTTTTAGAATAAAAAACGTTTATAATACTCTAAAACCTGATATCTATCAAATCATTTTGTAAATTTTTGCAAGTTGTAGTTTACACAGACTGTGAATGGTCGCAGTAGCTCACCCATTTAGTCAGCAGATGAATGAATCAGAGTGAATATAAAAGTAACAATGTTACTTTGTGTCTCTCTATCCTGAGTCCGAGCAGTGTTGATATGCGTAGCATCAGTTGGTCCATTTTTCTTTGATAGCAGCAGTTGCAATTTTGACAGCTGGGAATTGCTGGCAAGTGTGAGGGGAAACAGCAGTGGGGCTGAATGACAGCATATTATACATACCCTGAAGTTTTTTGGGATTGTGTAGCCCAGTGGTTACAACTGCTTAACAGCTGTTAGCCTATTTTTTTTTTTTTTTTTGCCCATGAAGGGCAAGCAGCGGATTCACTTTAAGGGGTCTTTAACAGGCACATATTTTATTTTGTTTTAAATAACAAACCTGTTATACTTGCCTGCCCTGTACAGCGCAGCCCTAATTCTCCTCTTCTCGGGTCCCCGGTACTCCGTTCTATGCATTAAGATAAAAAGCCTTCTGTGTGCAGCAGCCCCCCTAATACTTACCTGAGGTCCCCTCTAGATCCAGTGATGTTGCACGAGTCTTTTGGCTGGCTGGGACTCCCCTCCTCATTGGCTGAGACAGCAGTGCGGCGCCATTGGCTCCAGCTGCTGTCAAAGTCAGTCAGCCAATGAGGAGAGAAAGGGGCCAGAGTTTGACCATGGCTCCATGTCTGAATTGACACACAAAGCTGTGGCTCGGCTCAGGTGCCCTCATAGCAAGCTGCTTGCTGTGGGGGCACTTAACAGAGGGAGGGGCCAGGAGCACCAAAGCAGGACCTGTGAAGATGAGGGTCTGGGCTGCTCTGTGCAAAACCACTGCACAGGTCAGGTACGTATGACTATACTATTTTTAACTAAAAAAAACAAGACTTTACAATCACTTTGAGTATAGGGAGTGGGGGGCTGTACGCTGAAGGTTTTTACCTTCACCCTTTGTTTTCCACTGGGAGGAAGCGGAAAAAGTCCTGTTGAGCTGCCTATCAGTGGCAGTCAGAGCTTACACAGGGCATGGGACTTGCCCACTACAACCATGGGACTCTAGCCATACCTTAGTGGACAATTGCCAAGGACTAATGCTTACACACAAAGGAAAGGGGAAAATAACCTGCTGCTTCAGGGGCTGGCATTTAGGCAACCCTATTGCTTTTTCCTGTATGGACAAAGCACAGATTCACTTTAAACAGAGAGATTAACAAACTGAGTCATATACAGAGCCACCTCCTAATGGTTGATCAACAATTCTCTATATTTAATACAGTAACACAAGTCAATTATTTGAGGAGTGAGAGTGACTCGCAGTGAAAAGTACTTTAGGGTCAACACTACAATTAAAGTTCAAAATGTATTATATGTACAATATAGTAAACCTTTTAAATGACTCTGGTGTTTTTTTTATTTTTTTTAGTCAAGTTGACTACAGAGCCAAGCTTTGGGCTTGTAACTTCTGCTTTCAGAGAAATCAGGTAAGTTCCTTTTAGGATTTTTTACTAACAACACTCTACATGCTAAGGAGGCTTGGTGTAGTTGCACAATTTTTTAGTTTCCCAAATGGATACAATTTTTTTTTAATTTGAGTAATGCATTTTTTGGGGGAACCAAAACAATAGCAAACATTAATGAGACACTGACATTTGGACCCCAGAACAAAAAGGCTGAGCACACCCCATTGACCTAATATTTAAAGTGATTCTGTCTTCTTAGTTGTATCCCCTCCAAGTGCTAAAGGTGTTGGGATTCATATGACTGAACCCTGTACTATATAGACAGAATTCTTAGAGTATGTTACCCCCAACATTGCATATTCCTGATATACTGCATGGAAAAAAGTTCTCCCCTTACTGCTGTGGAAATATTACATTGATATAAAATGTAACCCCTACACTGTTTTTGGTGCAGACAAGCAACCGCTTTAAGAGTTGTGAGTTGACTTTTCAAGTGGCATTTATTTAGGAACAATCCCAGTGGTATCTTTAGAAAAACTGGAGGAAATGGACATCTTTGAGGTCCTTAGCAGCCACTTTAATTTGTTCTCGCCTTGTTTTGAGGATGAAAGAATAAAGACAGCTGATCTTTTGTAAGTACAGTTTACTTATAGTAAAAGTCTAAGTGAACATGTGAGAATATAATGCTGGAAACCACCATTGCTGACTTGTCTTGGCTCCAGCTGTCATTCTCAGCCTTCATTCACTGCCTAATAAGTGAGTCAATTGGAAACAGCATGCAACCAGTGAACTCTAAAAAGTCTGAACCCTGGTTGTGTGTGCATGTTCTGGATCAATGACGATGCATTATTGATGCCATTGATGAAGATTACAACCCTAAGGCTAGGTTCACACTGATGTCGCTCTGCTAGCCATGTTTTGTGCAGGCATGGCAGCACTTTCATTTGAATCAGCTGTTGTGCGTCCTGAAATGCAGGGAACAGGTCCCTGCCCCCATTTTCGCAATCGCAGCCTGCACGGGAACTGCAGGTGCAGTGTGGGAACGATTTCCAGTGTGTGCAGCATGCCACTGGGAATCTCCTCTGTTTTTCTGAGCGGGTGGGTTGCGGCTACGAGAACGGGTGTGGACCCGCAGCAAGCCAACCCCCCCCCCCCCATCTGCATCAGAGTTAATTTTTTTCCTAGTTTCCTCAGGAGTAGGAGCTACAATGTTCTCTCCTCATTTTTTTGTTCCTGTTGATGGATTCCTGTCTTCAGTCTACTGTGGTGCTGGGTGGCAGGCCAGATATCATAGACTTGGGTAGTCGTACCCCAGCACTGCCATTGAGCACAAGCGCAGCTATGCAGAGTGGCCGGTAGGGGCACTACCCCTTGGAGGACATGTATGACGGACGGTCTTCCGTCACCCGGATCAATATAGGGCGCAAGGTGTTTTGTCCCCCTGCCTGGTGATTCTTTCTTAGAGAACTACAACCCCTAAACCTGTGTGTGGGGTTTTTTTTCTACAACATATCATCAATAGTGACTTCATATTTTTATCTTCACTGGTGTACTAGACCCCTTTCACACTGAGGCAGTTTTCAGGCGTTTTAGCCCTAGAAATAACCCCAGTGTGTAAGCCAAAGTGCTTTCACACAGGGGCGGTGTGCTTGCAGGACGTTAGAAAAAGTCCGGTAAGCAGCATCTTTGGAGCTGTGTATGCACCACTCCCAAATCGCCACTGCCCATTGGAATGGGTGCTTTTAACCCCCCCGTTAACCCCTTGGGGGTTAAAAGCGCCCCACTAGCAGCGGTAAAGCGCCCCAGTGTGAAAGCAGCCTTACCCTTTCATGAGCAGTGCTGATTAAAGCCTAGATGCCCAGATCAAAGTTATAAATGGCAGAATGCATTGGTTAACTTGACAATAACTCTGACTAATTTGCCCACCCTAAATACATTTTACATTATTTTTACGCACATTTGAGCCAATTTAAACAATTTAGCTTAAAAAATATCTTCAACATCTTGGTTTATATTCTCTTTTCAGTTTCCTCCCACATATGCTGGAATATCAGAAGTGAATCAGCCTGCAGAACTTATGGCTCAATTCTCCACCATTGAGTACATTGTTCAGGTATATGTCTGCTCAAACAAAATCTAACATTATTTTCTATTTTTTTGTGGACTTCTTTTGCCGATCCTTTCCTGTAAATGCTAATTGCCGGGCTGTTCTAATAATTCAGCCACTTCAAAGCTCTCAGTCACTTGCTGAGAACAAATATGTAGATCAGTCGTTTGCACTTCACTTGTTGCATACTTGCTTCAGGTCAGTGACTCAAAGCATTGCAGAGAGGAGGTAACCGCTTGAAAACTTTCATTTGCAGCAAGTTCAGCAGTGGCAGCTTACTTATTTCTCTTATGACTAGTTTCCATTTATAAATAACTTGAGTTGCAAGTCCAACCAAAACCTTTTTATGTTCATTTTGGATAGAATGCTGTTCTGGTTCTGTACATTCCTCTGTTCTTAAAGCGATCAACAGTCAGATCACTTTTCAGAGGCAGACAGACTTGTAACCAGAATATGCATGACAAATTACCTTTGACAAGATTGGAGCAATAAAAAATATTTGAAGATATCTTCTAGTATGCTTGCTGGAAAAAAGTGTAAACTGTTTCTAAGTGCTGGCTGGAATTCCATGTCCTATGTGTTATTTTTCTTTTTGAAATGGTATCTGGACTTTTCCTTGTAATTCCAGAGAGGCCCCCAGACCCCCTTAATATTCCTGTATGTTGTGGATACTTGTTTGGAAGAAGAGGATTTACAGGCCCTCAAGGAGTCACTACAGATGTCCCTCAGTCTCTTGCCACCAGACGCTTTGGTTGGACTAATCACTTTTGGCAGAATGGTCCAAGTACATGAACTGAACTGTGATGGGATCTCCAAAAGCTATGTCTTCCGAGGGACCAAAGATCTCACCGCAAAGCAAATACAGGTAGGAGCTGTTGTTGTAAAGCAGGTTCTAAATTTAAAGTCATTAATTTACCCAGAAGGGATAAAGGTGAAATAAGTGCTCCCCTGGGCCTTGTGATCATCACTGCCAACGCCCCTTTGATACTTGTTGTCTTTTATGCACTTGGATTTCAGCTTATGTAGGTAACACATCAAAGTACACTATTGTGCAGAGAGTTGTAATGTTCAGTCAGATTTCAGTTTTCATAAGCTTGTAATTGTCAAAACACTGAAGCATGATTAATCTTAAGAGTAATCTTTGACTTGTGAAATAAGTGCTCTTAATATTGTAAGAGAACCAGCTGTACATTTTAAAAGAGACCCTGTCCTGACATCCTTCATTTTAGCATCAATCTCCCCTAAGATTATATGTGCATTTAGAATATTTTAGGCATTTCCTTTAACTTTTGTTTATTGATCTAAAAAAGTTGTACAAATATGTAAAAGTACATGAATATAAAAATAGTAACAATGAGTATGTGGAATCCTCTAAATACAGATATGCAGGATAAAAAGAATGATTGATTAAAGCACTCTGGGTATTTTTTTCTGCACTGGCTATACTTACCTGATCCTTCAAACCTCCAGAGAATAGCACTTTCCCATGTCCAGCAGTGGACTGTTCCTGCTGTCCTCACGTCTAGACCTAGTCTATGGTCGTGATGACATCAGGAACCGTCCATGCACAAGACCGCTAACAGGCAGGGGGGCAGGAGCGGTAGAGATCGTTCTTGCACTCAGGGGGTTGGCGGATTAGGTAAGTATAGCTCCGCTCTCCTGGACCATAGAGCAGTTAACCCATGGCAAAAAAAAAATTCCTGGAGTTCTTCTTTAAGTAAACACGTTGATAGTCGCTAAGGATGGACTCGGGCGTGTTCGCAAGTGCATTTGCCCGAGCCCGCCAGGAAGTGAACCCTGCACTGCACTAATCGCAGGCAGTGAGACATTTCCCTGATGCACGGCTGCAGTGATCAGGGAATATCTCCCTGCCTGTGATTAGCGCAGTGCAGGGTTCACTTCCCAGCAGGCTCGGGCACGTGCACTTGCGAACACGCCCAAGCTCATCCTTAATGGTCACTTGTGAGTCCTTATTGCATTCATTCTTTTTTCCAATTATGACATAATACAAAGCTAGGGTTCGATAAAGTTGCACCAAATGTTGTGAAATTTGAGGGGATTTTTCATTTGGGATGAATTGAGCTTATGGTAGAAGATGGGTTCATTAATTTACTAACTGGCTTTAATGTATAAACTTAAGATGACTATGGCTTTATGGGCTTGTATAAGCCTCCCTTGTTTAGGAAGACTGCCGCTGAGTGCCGCCATTTTGGATGTGATGTCGGCCACCTTAACTGATGCAGAGCTGCCACTTAAAGCGGTTGTGTCACCTTAAATTACATTTTAACCTATAGGTAAGCCTATACTAAGACTTACCTGTAGGTAAAATGAATATCTCCTAAACCTTTACGGCTTAGGAGATGTTCCCACTGCAAGCAGCCGCTGACCTCAGCGGCGCATGCGCAGTGATGTCCCGGCGAAGGCCGGAAAGCCGCCGTAAGGACAGGCTCCCGCGCGAATGCGCAGGAGTGATGTCTCGTGGCTCCGGCCACTCACAGACCCGGAGCCGCGAACCCGGAGGGATACACGGAGGGAAGATGGAAGCTCCCTCTTCGGGTATCGGGCGACCCTGTTAGAGCTTCGTTCGGAGGTAAGTATTTCATAATAAGCTAGTATGCTAGTAGCTCATATTACGCCTTTGCCTTGCAGATTTTTTTTTTTTGAAAGGGGGATACAACCGCTTTAATAAACAGGCTATATAGAGAGGTGAAGGGAGGGTCAGAGGATCTAGACCTGCACAGATGGGAATTAGTCACTCCCAGAAGAGGAGAGTGATGTGACATGCACATAGGGAGGGGGCTGTACTAATGAAGTGACTCTTTCTGGAAGGGGCAATGTTGTAAGCAGGCATTTACAATGCTTGATTTTCTCTGTGCCTTTTGCCTGCACGTTTTTAACACTGGTGCCCTGCTCTTTTTAGTTAATCTGTATGTACTAGAGGCCAATTACAGATAAGGCTGTGTTTGCCATGTTAAATGGAAACTTTTCTGTGTATAGCATACATTATTACATTGGGAGGCTGTAGTCTGTGTCATTAGCGATCGGAGGGGATTACATTTTTGGTTTGTTTCTGTTCATTTTGGCAGATAAAACACTGATGTGTGCAACTTCCTTTTAGCTAGTAATGAGGAATGTTACTCAGTATTCATTGAATGTGGACAACGGGTTAATGGATAATTGTTCAGGTTTGAACAATCTGATCCTTGAAGTTTTGCAATCTCTGGCTTGTTCTTTTTTAGGCTGGTGCAAATTTCTTTCCTGCAACCTCAGGTGCACAATTTCTCCATCAGCACACAGTGCTGACAGGGAAATCATCCTACCGAGCCATTGCCTCCTCCCGTTGGCTGTCCCCGCCGGGAGAAGACAATGATTATTGCTAACCGCTAAAGTAGCCGCTAGCGATTAATCGCAAGTGAGTCCGGCAGGCTGGTTGCACCCAACTTTAACGATCAACTTTGTACATTCAGCCTGCCCTCACACACGGTTCAAATCTTGGCTGCTTCCTGTTGAACTGGCCGAGATTTGAGCAGTCTATGTGAACCTGAGTTCTACTTTTTCCTGTCATCAGAACTTGTGTTTGGAGGATATTTAGCTGTTGATGATCTACAAAGCTACAATGTCAAAAAAACAGCTTGTTAACCTGGTACAATTTGCATTTGGTATTGTCTCACGTGAAGTCCCTATAAATGTACTGCTTTGTGTTCTATATGAGGAGAATGACTGACTGATTTTGCAATGAAATTATTACCATAACCTTGGTTTTTATGAAATTTAGGATATGCTGGGACTTTCAAAGCCAGCTGCTCCAGCACAGCAAGGAAGACCAATGCAGCCTCAGGAACAGCCTTTCATGTCCAGCAGGTAAGTTCTCACCATTGTACACTTCTTGTATACTATTTATTGTGCTTCAAACACAAAAACTGTTTTAGTGATTCTTTTTTTTTTTTTTAAAGCGGCATTAAACCTAAAAGAAGACATTTTATATTGCAGCTTACCAGTTCTTAGATGTGATGTCTGTATTAGTTTTCTTTCTTCCATTTTTCATATGGAGATCCACCCAGTAAGTCAGTTGTTTTTTCACAAAGGACAAGCTTTCTTGCAGTTACAGGGATGAGACAGACCATTTAACACTGACAAGGTGTTCAGTTCAAGTCATCAACTTTTATTTGTGTAAAACCTTTATCCCAAAAAGGATAAAAAAAGTAACTGATTATGAAGTTTTAGCTGGAGTTCGGCTTCAATTTGCTAGTGTATTTTAAATCTGCTAGTACTCCTAACGCTCCCCTCCTCCGAGACTTACCATGCTGTTGTCCAAAGGTGCCCCCTGTGCTCATTCAGAGTGGGGGCACTAATACATGAGGTGTGTTACTGGCCAGATCAAAAGGTGAAAAGGCCTAAAAAAAGAAAATGAATGCAGCCACCACATCTAATGTATGGTAAGTTGCAATATATTATATTTTTGGTTTTGAGTTTAATATTACTTTAAGTCAAAGGAGATCTATAGTCCCAGCAAACACTTTCATTTAACAACATCAGCATTGAAATAGCAAAATAAACAACAGATATTTTTGACAATCCAGGTTAACTTGGAAAATCCCCTTTCATGTTGTGATTCTGTCTGCTAACCATTTCTTTACAGAATTTCCTGGATTCCCTGCAAACTTTGCAGCTTCTCCTTTGCTCATTCTTTTGGTTTACTTTTCATTTCTATGGACTATCACCTGACTGTGGCTCCTGAAATTCCCTTCTCTCAGCACCTGTGTCATTCAGAAGTAAGGCTGTCTGAAATATGTGACACAATGTTGCAGATTCAGGGCATTGTGAATGTGTTACACAACTCAGCGTAAATATCGTGGGATTCTTCAAAAAAAGTCAAGATTATTTTTTTTTTTTCTTTCAAACTTCAAGTTCAGAATATTAGGAAAAGCCTAGAGATATTTGAAACAGCTTGTGAAAAGGAATATACCATTTTTAAATGTTGATCATGGATACATTTTTAAGATGACAATATTAAATATAGTTAAACCCATATGAAAACCTGTATAGAAAAAGCATATTTTGATGCTCCATGAGCAGATGTCTAGCATTGTGTACGACTCACATCCTAAATTTCTTAAAGTCTGGGAACCTTAGATTTCCTATGAGTTTCCCTCACTTCATCCGCCTTCTCTGATTGCTTCCGATGGCGTATCTGAGTCCGGGTTCCTTTTCCTTCCTTCCTCTTCCTTCTCTAGATTCAGTTGTGTATCCCCTATTCTTTTTTCCCTTTCTTCTCTTCTCTTCTCATTCCATGATAATTATTTTCAATATCTTCCAAATCATATAAAGGTTTAACTAGATTTGCTATGTTTGTATCCCTGTTGGATTTTCCCATAGATAGCCCCTGCGCTGGCGATCTACATGCTTGCTTTTGATTTCTTATGTTATGGCTTGAAATCAATAAACACATTGAAATAGAAAAAGTATATTTGTGCTTGGTAAGGGCCAACCCTTTTTCAAGCTTTGTACAAATTTGGTCCCTGGACCTTTTCAAAAGTTTTATACTGCAGAGGTAGCTACCTTACTGATCCACTTTAAAACCAATGTCATATACCGTCCAGCCTAAATATCTCCTTTATTCGGTATCAGCAACTCATGGTTATATAAAGCTTCCAGATCCTTCAAAGCCTGTATATGGAGTGTTGTAAAGCTTCATCTCGGTCAGCTGTGAACAGAATTGTGCTTTTACAGTAAAATACTTAGTTTATAAAGGAACTTGTCATTTAGGACAGTGGTTTTCAAATTGCGGGTCGGATGACACCAATGGGGCACCATTCCTCCCACTAAAACCAATAATGGCACATTATTTACTCCAGAGCATTTTCTACTCCCACTGGCCACAGTCTGCCCCCTCCAAAGCCTGACGGACAGTTAACTGGTCCATTTTGTTTAGAAAGTTTGCAAGCCCCTGATTTAAGATATTCATCTATCTGAGAAGCCTTTGATGGAAGCTGCAATTTACTGACAAGTGGTATAGTAGTTCCCAGGCAGTCAAGCACTTGCTTGTAATTACTCTGGGTAAGGCTCAATTCACACTTGTGCTATTCCAAAGTTGTGCAATTTCCAACTTTTATGCAACTTTGGAAGGGTGCAGCTTTGGCTGTTGACATTGTCTTTGATAGTTGCACAACTGTCACATTGATAACATTAAGATGCAACTTTCATGGGACTTTTGAGTGTTTACATTGCAGTCTATGGCACTCAAAGTCACATGAAAGTCACATCACAGTAGTCCAGGAACCTTTTTTAATGTCGCTTAGATTTGAGCAACTTTAATTGAAATACATGGGCTGTAATTTTTCATGTGACTTTGTGTCCAAAGTCTCGTAACAAGTCGCAACAAGTGTGAATGGAGCCTTAAATTACCAAATTTGAATCTATATGCAGCCTGATCACTGAACGATGTCGGCTTCAATCAAAGGCTTCTCAGACAATACATTAATCTACCTAGAAATATTGTCTAAAATATACAATATCGTTTTGGGAATCTTTTTGTGTGTGTGTGTGTGTGTGTGTCTATCTATCTGTCATGTCTACATAGGGTTTTGTAGGGTTATGTAACTATAATCTTTTTAGTGAGTCTGCTGACTGTATGCTTAAGGGCCCTTTCACACTGATTTGCGTTGTGTGTGCGGTGCGTTTTGCAGTGTGAGTCCTGCATGCTGCATCTTTGGTGCGGTTTTGAAAACTGCACCAAAAAGCAGCTTCCCATTTGAAATGAATGGAAGTCACAGTAAAAATGCACCCGCAAATTGCGTTTTTTTTTTTTAGTCGCATCCATTTTTCACAGGTGCAGGCGCACCAGAAACTGTATCTGAAAAGCAGCAAAATCTCAGTAAAAATGCATATGCTTTTACTGCGAATTTGCTACAGAGCGGTGTGAAAGGGACCTAAAACAGCAACATTTTATATGACTGTTTATAAAACTCTAATCATGCCACTGTTTGCTTGATGATGTTTGATCTGTGGATTGGGTCACTAAAGACAATTGTGACACCTGCTTGCTTGGGAGAAAGCTAAAGTGATTAGACATGGTTTTCTTACTTGTCCAATTGCTTCTCCCCCGATAAGCTTTAGCTGGTGGTGTCTTATGGTGCATATATATATTAGAGCCAGTCAGTAGACTGTCACTTGTTATCGTTATGGAATATATCAAAAGAAAACTAATTTAAAAATCTTAACAAATATGTTCTTTTCAATCACTGTTCTAGGTTTTTACAGCCAGTTCACAAAATTGACATGAACCTCACAGATCTGCTCGGGGAATTGCAGCGTGATCCATGGCCCGTAACACAGGGGAAAAGACCACTGAGATCTACTGGTGTAGCTTTGTCTATCGCAGTTGGTTTGTTGGAGGTAATTGTTTTTTTGGGTTGTGGAGTTTAAACTCTCAAATTACCTTTTTGTGATCATGGCTTGTAAACCAGAACTGTAATAAAGAAGCCTTTTTATATTCTCTAGCATTAGTATGCAGTACACTGTGGTATAGATATGTTTAAAGTCAAGAGTAGAGCAAATTATGTGGCATTTTAGACTCAAGTTAACATTTTAATGCAGTGATGAGCTTTGTATTGAAAGTGTTTTTATTGTTTGTAACTTTTTTGATCTTTTTAGGGAACCCTCCCAAACACTGGCGCCAGAATAATGCTGTTTACAGGGGGTCCCCCAACCCAAGGACCAGGCATGGTGGTTGGAGACGAGCTGAAAACACCAATTCGTTCCTGGCACGACATAGAGAAAGATAATGCTCGTTTTATGAAAAAGGCTATCAAGGCATGAAAAGATTTGTTTTTTGGAAATAATTGTGGGTGGGGAAAGTCATTATGCAGTTGTACAATAGTTGCTTTTGTGCCTTCGCAAAGGGACTTGTAAAACAGTATGGATCTTTGTTTTGGGAAGAGGCTTCAGATCAAAGGTCATTGGTCAAGAAGAGACATGCATTTATTGTTCGATCTCAGTATCTGACTTGGACATCAAAACATGTGGTTTTTCTCCCAAGCAGTGCACCAGATTTCAGTACTGCTTGTAATAATCACAGAGCCTAATTTAAATACACACATCACAAAGAGTCCTAAAATCTTTTCAGAAAATGTCTGCTGCTCCAGAGTGAGGCTAGGTTCATAACTATGCAGGTTGTGGTTGATGCGGCTTCCCGGTATGTTTTGCGGGTTTTGTTTATATGCGTTTTTGATGCATTTTTTTTATTTTTTGGAGTTGTTAATTGTCATGCAGGAGAACGCAAAAAACGCAGCTGAAACACATCAAAAAACGCAAACACTGTGTTTCTGCTGCGTTTAAATTGAAGTCTGTGGAATTAAAACGCAACTTGCTACGGGCAAAAAAAATCCCTGAACCTTTCCAGAAAACGCACAGATGTGAACATGACCCATAGGAAATCAAGTTAAATGGATTGTCTCGCATTTTTGCAAAACTGATAATGCACTGCAAAATGCATAGGTGTGAACCTAGCATAAAATTAATTTTAGAACTCCGGGGTCAATTCACTAAAGGTTACCGCATGCAATATGAAGGTCACGTGACTCCTTTTTCTGAAATATTGCATCAGATAATTTATCAAAGTAAAATATTGAATGTTGGGTAAATACCGCACATTTGTCTAAATAAATAGTGAGATAAATACTGCAATCCATTCAGTAAAAAACACACACTTGTTTTTCACCTGGTGTTTGCTGGTGGTATTTTAGAAATATACAAAATAACAATCAGAGGAACCGTGCACTGCCCAGGAAATACTGATGATACACTGTATCAGTGTGAAAATGTTCTCTGAGCTCAGAAATGAAAATAAACCTTTCATCAGAGGGAGATGGTTTTGTGAATAAAAAAGCACACAGAATGTTTTCATAATTTCACAATGTTGCTGTGTGCCTTCTGGTGCAGTGTTAAGTTTAGTACACACGAGCGAAATGCCAGGCTGCATTGACCGGTTTAATAGAAACCGGCTTACATTCAGTATATGTGTGCTGCAGCTGGTCCGGTCCTACATCACTGAAAAAGGTCTGCCGATTGGCTCCCAGTCGGCTCTCTCAGCCAATGGCTGAGAGCACTGACCGTAGTGCTCTGGCGCAGGGGCCAACCCCCTGCCAGAACACAATAGCACAGCAGGGGAAATCGCTATATTAACATCATAGTTAGTACAGCAGCCCCTCTGGAGCTGTCAGTTTTTTTCTTTTTCCGTTCAGCCCTGCTGGGTTAAACGACACAACTACTATTGTGTACTAGCCTTAAGCCTGAAAAAAAAAAACGCCAAAAATAGCACAAAATTTAACACATTCAGTAAATAACGCATGTTTTTTAGTGAATTAACTACTTTTGAGATAAATACCACATGATTAGTTTAACTCCTTGCAAGAAGACTTCTATACATATACATTCACATCAGCCCTACCCTCAAGGAGCTTACAATCTTAAGGTCTCGAACTCCCATCCTTTTAGGAGCCCTATGGGGGGGGCTTTGGTGAAATTTCAGCAGGGGAATCTGCGCCACACTGCGGGATTAGGGCGTGCCCAGGCACACCTGGCACACCCCCTGCACACGCCTATGTTCATACATACACATACTAGGGACAATTTAGACAGGATCTAATTAACTACTACTAGCATGTCTTTGGAGTGTGGGAGGAAACCCGCACAGGGAGAACATGCAAACCTCCAGGCAGGTAGTGTCATGGTTGGGATTCGAACCAGTGACCCTTTTACTGCTAGGCGAAAGTGCTAACCACTACACCACTAAATTTGGCAACATTGACCACTTGCCGACCAGCCGCCTTCATTATACAGCAGCAGGCCTGCACGTTCCTGCGAATTGCTGTACCTGTACGGCCACCCTTTAAATGGCTATAGCAGGCGTGCGCACTGCACGCCAAGGATTGCCGCTCTTTTTGTTTATAGCGCAAAAAATAAAAAACGCAGAGGTAATCAAAGACCACTAAAAGAAAGCTTTATTTGCGGGGGGGGAAAAAGGACGTCAATTTCATTTGGGTACAAGGCCGCACGACCGCGCAATTGTCCGTTAAAGCGTCGCAGTGCCGTATCGCAAAAAGTGCTCTGGTCAGGAAGGGGGTAAATCCTTCTGGGGCTGAAGTGGTTAAAGTTAACCACTTCACGCAAATGCATCGGTTGGGAGAAGTGGATTTATTGGGGAATAGCCTGCAGCCGCAGGCTATACCCCGGTACCGGTTTTCGCTCTTTCCCGGCCTCCCTTCCCACTGGGAGACCATCCAGCGCATCCGCCAGCTGCGAGGAGTCCCGAACGAAGCCGGAATCAAAATTGATCGGGTCTCCTGTTGTGAAATTCCAGAAGCGGCGTCACAAGGTCACTTCTGGTTTACTCAGCTGCCAATGGTGCCGATTTTAAAAGTGACCGTATTCAGAAATGCTGATTTTTGGCGTTCTGAATACTTTTGTGTGCAAAGGAAGGATTTGGGGGTCTTTTAGACCCCCGAACCCATCATAAAGGGTACCTGTCACTGCCTATTACTATTATAAGGGATGTTTACATTCCTTGTGACAGCAATAAAAGTGATCAGATTTTTTTTAAAGGAACAGTGCTAAAAAAATGTTTAAAGTGTCCCTGCGCAGCAAAGAAAACGCATGTGTAAGTTGCGTCCGCAAATGTAAACGGTGTTCAAATTTGCCACAATCGTCAGTCTGAGTATTATTTTTAGCAAAAGACCTCCTCTGTAACTCTAACGTGGTAACCATTAAAAATCTCCATAGGCGACGCTTTAAAAATTGTTTAAGTACCGTCGTTTATCACCATTCCACGAGTGTATGCAATTTTCAACCATAACATGTTTGGTGTCTATTTACTCGGCGTAACATCCTCTTTCAAAATCTACAAAAAATTGGACTAACTTTACTGATTTCTTATTTTTTTAATTAAAAAACAAAAGTGTATCTTTTCCAAAAAAAGACTGCGTTTGAAATACTGCTGCGCAAATACCGTGTGACATAAAATATTTCCATGACTGCCATTTTATTCTCCAGCGTCTTTGCTAAAAAAATATATGTGTGTGTGTGTGTGTATGTATATATGTATGTGTTTGGGGGTGCTAAGTAATTTTTCTAGCATAAGGTGTTCCTTTACCTGCATGTTCAGCCATGTTCCATAAGTTGACTCATTGGTCCACTTAGGTTTGTAATTGACTATGCAAAGATAGAGTGAGAATACCAGTTTGCCCTATTATTAACCACCTGGAAGGTTAGTAAATGTCTTTTGCAGTGCCCTCTGCCGTCTTGATAAGGTCTTGCTAGGGTTGCCACCTCATCCCTTTAAACCCAAACACACATGAATTACACAGGTTCTGGGGCTAATTTAATGCAGATAAGGCACCAAGTGAGTTTAATTACCACCTTAATCAGCCACAGAACCTGTGTAGTTTATATGTGTTCGGGTTTAAAGGGATGAGGTGGCAACTCTAGTCCTGAGACCTGGTGGTTTTCAAGTAAGAAACCACCAACCTCCAGCAGGTATAGAGAAAAGTAAGCTCTGGTGGCTTCAAAGCATCGCTCTTTTGCAGGATAGGCTCTGTAAGTTTACTATGGCTTTTTACTAGTTGCTATGGCAAATCAATTGCAGCAGCCTCAAAAGGAAAACCACTGAGATGCTAATGAGAACGTGGTTTTTTTTACATATAAGGCTGACCAGTGAACTATTCTATCTTTTGTATGGGGGAAAATGCACATTTTATATGTGGATCACCTTATAGGGTTAAAGTCTTCCAACAGACTGACCATAGTTAAAGCGTAACTTTACCCATAACAACTTGATAAAAAATAATATAGTAATTATGCTACCCAAATTAGTGTGTGCTGTAAATTGCCTCCGGCATTGCTCCTGTTTCTTCTTGCCATTTTTTGAGTCTCTGAACAGGAGTAAGGCTCAGTTCACACTGCTGTGACTTTGTAGCAACTTCAGGGAATTCCTGGGTAATCCTCCTGTAATGTTGGATCCAAATCTCATCAATTAAGACGAGGATCCGACTTGAAGGCGACCTACATTAAAGACTATGTGCACAAGGCGGCTATAAGTAGTGAAGGAACCTTTTCTAAAGTTGGAGCAAATTCAGTAGTGCTAATTAAGAGAGCTCTCATTGATTAAAATGAGATTTCACATGTCACGCGACTTGGGGTCTCACAAGTTGAATCCCAAGTAGCACCATTGTGAGCCAAGCCTAAATCCTAAAGCGGAGCTAAACCCACCGATAATTTTTTTTTTTTTTTTTTTTTTTTTTTTTTTAACGCTTTCAAAAAGTTACATTCCTGGAATGCCGGGATTGCTAACTGTCACATTTGTTTGTGTCCTCAACCAAACTGTCAAACCATCAAATGGCTGGTGTCATAACTGATCACATGTTCGGCACCATGGCAGTTGCAGATCAAACAGAAGCAGCTTCCTTGGCTATAAAGGATAGAGTTTAATTCTGTGTTAAGGCTGTCAGCAAATCGGCCTCTACAAAATGCCTAAAAGTGGAGAGCAACTGAGCAAGTGCAGAGTGAAGACAGTGTATTACTTGATTTTACACAATATAGGCACATTTTTAATGTTTTACATAGCTATACCTGCAAAAGGGGCCAGCCTGAAGGGATTTAGCATTACTTAATTGACTAAAGTTCCACTTTAAATCTTAAAGATCTGGATACTAACAGACCAAAAAGTGGGCAAATAGATTATTTCAATACGTTGAAAAGGGGGACAAATAACTCTCATTCTTAGGGTTTTCATACTGTATTCCCTGTTCTGCTACAGATATTATTCTCAACCATTTCTTGAAGCAATCAAGGGCAGATTAGGTTTAAGAGCACCTGCCTGCATGAGATGACAGCCATATGATCCAGCCTTATTCGGGTGCCCTTAGCTGGCTAGCTGCACATCGAGGGAAGTGTCTACAGGGAATGTTAGAAAAGATGTCCCTATAGCCGTTGTTGCCTCTCTTCTGCCCCATCCCCTTTGACAGAATCCTGTGCCGGTGTCTTGTTGCACAGATCGTGCCTATATGGTTGACTGCCTCCCCCTGAAATTTAGGGACAGCCTAAAACAAATGTGCTGTACTAGCAAGTGTGCAATGGCGATTTTTTTATTACAGTAATCAAAATGTCTTTACTCTTCACAAGTTACACTTTTACTTACTACTTTTTTTTTCCCCTGCACAGCACTATGAAGGGTTGGCAAACCGGTGTGCAGCTAATGGTCACTGCATTGATATCTATGCCTGTGCCTTGGACCAGACTGGTCTCTTAGAGATGAAATGCTGTTCGAACCTCACAGGGTATGTTATAAGAATAGTATGATCACATGCTGTGCAGCTGTACTTCACAGTATAATATTTACCGTTTTTTTTTTTTTTTTTGTGTCGTACACTAGTATGATAAGAATATTGTATGGGACACTCCAAGCTTGTCGTAAAGTAGAGATTCTCTGGTCAGACCAGGTTCCGTGTCCGTATCTATAGTTACGTCACTGGTAATCGACGTGTGGCCAAACGGTTGGGAAGTATCACGACACGTCCCCTTTTTTTTTCATCATTCATTTTCACATTGAACACTTCTCATTTCTGTAAAACTAATGACATTATTTTTTTAGCGGTAACGTGTGAACGATCATGTCGTGTAAACAAAATCCGACAGGGATTTAAAGTCCCCCTCCGTCAGTTGGTATATCCGTGCTAGACACGTTGTTCTGTGGCCGTGTCCTAAGACAGTTTC
>BLSH010475806.1:808701-825832 GCA_018402905.1 Glandirana rugosa
TATAAGACGGGGACAATAGGTCTTATAGCTAGAGCCGGTAGTCTGAGGCTGCTTAAGAAACCAACGCAAGGACCAGGCCACTGGTGCGAAGGTTTTCTCCAGACCGACTGGAGGGGAAAGTTCCACCCGCTGATAAACCGGGTACAGACCTACTCTAATAGTTCCTAAAGTGCCCACCATTCTCATGGAAGGAAGTCCTCGGGGCGTCCGCACTCAAAGCGGCATCTGTCCTCGGGGGAGGAAGCCCAGTCTTAGGAAGACTTGTCTTCCGTCTTTTCGGTCTTGTGCTGCCACTGCCGTCTTCCGGCCCCTGCAGCGACCTTACTGGAACGGGTCCCTTTACCTGTCGCGCCCGGGGCGCGAAAAAGCTTCTTCTGACCCGAAGGAGGGGGCTCCTGTCTACGGCGAAACTCACGCCTGCGGGGCTCCTGAAGGAAGGTACTCTTACCACCCGTGAAATCCTTGATAATCTCATCCAGACATGGGCCAAATAGTCGCCCACCTTGAAAGGGGAGGTCAGCCAGACCTCTTTTGGAAGCGTGGTCACCGGACCAGGAACGCAACCAAAGAATTCGTCGGAGTCTGATGGCCGAGATCGATATTCTGGATAACAGGGGCAGAATATCCATGGCCGCATCACGAAGGTATTTGAACCCTTGGAGTAAAAACTCAGCCTTCTGCGGCGCCTCCATCAGGCGACCGCCTTCTAGGTCCTTCATGAGTTCTTCCATGCATTCAAATGCTGTGCCGCCATGGTAGAAGCCAGCGCTGGTCGCACAGCAGAGCCTGCACTCAAGAACAAGGACTTCAAAAGTGCCTCTGTCTTTCTATCAGCGGGATCCTTAAAGGAAGGAGTACCTTCCATAGGGATGGTAGTCGCCTTAGTAAGGTGTGCGATGGGTGGGTCCACCACAGGTGATTCCTATTTCTTTAGGAAGCTTTCCTCAAAGGGACAGCGAACAGCAAAACGTGTTGTCAGTGAGGAGGAATGCTGTGGGCGCTGCCATTCACGATACAGGAAATGGTCAAAAAATTAATTGTAAGGATAAGTCTTGGGGGCCTTGGGGGGCCTAGAAGACCCGCACACATACGCAGCAGATTGTGATTCACCAACTTGATCCAGCTGCAACTTAGTGCGAATGCCAGCGATAATGGCAGCAATTAGTGCTTTTTCTTGCGCAGCTGCCGCCCCCTGGTCCCGTTCGGTTGGTCCCGTTTCCTCATCAGACAGGTCCGCTGGGGTCCCTGAGGCCACATCCAGCTCCGAATCCTCCCCTGAGGAAAAATGAGGGGGAGGGGGACGCTTCTTGGGGACCCGCTGAGTGGCGTCCTCACGAGGGAAAAAATTAATTAAAGACCACACGCAGCTGGTCCAGAAAGGCCCCTTGATCAGATTGCGTCGCTGCTGATGCCACCTCAGCAGGTCCAGCAGGGAGATCTGTCATAGCTTCCCCAGAAAATGACACAGGAAGGAGAAGGGATGCCCCCACACTGCCGCACACCCACAGGCCTTTACAGAGGACAGCACCCACCACCACCAGCACCCGGAGGGAGCCCAGCTATACTTGCTGTTCCGCTGCCCGTTACAGTGCAGATCGTCAGAGGGCTGCGCTGCCCGAATCACGGCCGTTCCAGGAGAAGGGAGAAGCTGCAGACACGTGTATTTTGCAGAGCATGCAGTCAAAATGGCCGCCGTTAAACACTAGAGGCCAAACACACCCTTCAGGAAACGTGCAGTACCGAAAATGGCCTCTCCGAGCACTAGAGGGAAAAGCCCCAAATGGCCCAAAATGTTGGCCAGGCCGGGGAAAGTACAGAGCTCCAGGACTCTCTATGCCCCGACCGGCTTTGTGATAGTCAGATCATCTTGATTGAAGAAAAAATAAAGATAAAAATAAAAATGGTCACAATAGGACCGCAGTTCCCCTGAAGGGAAGCCAGGTCAACTCCTTGCGAACTAGGCATTGAAACTGAAGAGCTATGCTATGTGGGGGTTTGATGTAGGAAGAGAGGACGGCCCCCAGGGGAGGGGCCAGCTGTTTCTTTTCCCTGCCTAGTTAACTCCTAGTGGGACGAACATAAAACCCCACAAAGTCAATGAAGAGCTGTGTCTGTCAGTGAACGTAAGGAGAAAACAAGATTGGATGGTTCAATCTTCCAATTTTACCCATTTACAGACTCAGGCATTGCGCCATCTTAAATGTCGTAAGGATATAGTCCTAAAACCCTTGGATAAAGGGGGAAATATCGTAGTAATGGACCATTCCCAATATCAACAGATGTGCCTGAAAGTATTAACGAATACTGACTGGTATCTTCCCATTAACTCAGTACTTATCCAAGAGTTGACTGAGGAATTTAGACAGCTTTGTATTGAAGCCTATATGGAAGGCCTTATAGACAAAGAAACTCTCAATTATCTTAATACCAAATTTCCACAAATCCCTACATTCTATACATAGCCCAAAACTCATAAAAACATTTTTCCTCCACCTGGCAGGCCCATTGTGTCGGGCATTGGCTCATTGACAGAGAATGCTAGTAGGTTCGTTGACACATTTCTTATGCCACATGTATTGAGTTTACCTTCCTATATACGTGACACCACAGACCTTTTGAAGCATGTGGAGGGGACCCATGTCCCTCCGGACGCCCTGCTTGTGGCCATTGATATAGAGGCTTTGTACTCGAGTATCCCCCATGAGCAGGGTGTCCAGACGGCTGGCTCCTTTCTCCATGAACAGGATCATACCACTTGGCCCTTGATGGATTTTGTGCTTAAATTACTGCGATTCATTCTAACAAAAAATTACTTCACCTTTATGGGACAAACATACCTACAAGTCCAAGGAGTGGCAATGGGCACAGCATGTGCACCGTCATACGCCAACCTATATTTGGGAGGCTGGGAGAGATCACTTTTTTATGATGATCTACTCCAGCCCCTACTTCAGTATATACTTTGTTGGCACAGATTCATTGATGACCTATTGGTCACCTGGACAGGATCTGTGGACCAACTGACCCAATTTACGGAGAGACTCAATACTAACCCATTTAATTTGTGATTCACACATATACCTTTAATCCTAAGAGCATTTCATTTCTAGACCTCACTATTATGGTAAATGACCAGCAGGAAATCATGACTGATCTCTATAGGAAACCCACTGCTGGGAACGCCTTACTACATGCATCAAGCTCACACCCTCGTTCACTGATTCGTAGTATTCCCTATGCCCAGTATTTGCGACTACGACGCAACTGTACAAGAGATGAGGACTTCGCTCTACAGGCTAATTCCCTTCACCAGCGACTTCTGACACGGGGATATACCTGTACAAATTTGAGGAAAGCTTTCAACAAGGCTGCTTCATGCACACGTACTTCTCTTCTATATAAACCTACTCGTCCTTCCGTTCGGAATACAGTAGGCGTGGTGACCAAGTACTCAGCTCACCATTCTCAATTACGATCTGTTCTTACTCAACATTGGCACCTCCAATCTGATCACCACATATTAACCAAATATGTTAGACCTACTCTGGAACTCATTTTCCATAGAGCTAGCTCGCTCAGGGATTCTTTGACTAATAGTCATTATCAATTCAAACCTCCCAGATCTTCAGGCCCTCGGGGAACCTATAGATGTGGGGATTGCCCGCGGTGCCCATGGGTTCTTGAGGGCATGACACACTTACTCCCCAATGGTGAATACCTGAAGTTACCTTGTCATGCAGACTGTGGTACTAAGGGCTTAATCTACTTAATGATATGTGTATGTGGTGCATACTATGTGGGTAAAACCATACGTGAATTTAGACAAAGAATAGGGGATCATCTCTATTGCTCCTTTGGGGGTAAATTAACCACTGTGGGCCGTCATATAGGCCTAAGGCATAGATTCAATTTAGATGTTAAATTTTTCATTTTGGAAGTGGTCCCTGAAGACCCCGGGGGGACTGGGATCGCTGAAAACACTTTGGATTGAGCGTCTCCAGGCCAATATCCCCTCTGGGATTAATGAGATCCACAGCTATATATCTTTTCTGTGATAACGTGCATGAATACCCATATGTTTCATAGGACCTGATGAATATGCATGTCCTCTGGCCTATATGATCTGTCCTTGATCCGATGTGCTGATACTGACTCTTCTAATTCTTTTTGGAATCTCTCCAATGTGTACCTCTCTTCTCTCCCCCCTCCCCTTTTCCTAATTTTCCCTTCCCTTCTCCCTTGTTTTTCCTTTCCTAAATTCCCTAATGTGAATGTGGGTGGTGCTGACCCACGTTCGGTTCAGTTGCTCTAAGCTTCTAGGAGGACTGGGGTTTGTAGTTTGGTGTGGGGATGGTGAACTACGCCCGTTTTATGCCGCCCTTGACTTCACAAAATTTAGACGCTAACAGTGTTTTTCATGGCTGCAGTTCTTTTTCCTTTTGATTATGGGACATTGTCCCACAACCGTTGTGCCCAGTATTTTCAATACTTGTGGTACATCTAGTGTTTTTGTGGGTGGGGGCTTACTTTCGGGGGGATTTGTTTCCCCCCCCCCCCCCCCCGGTAAGCCGTTCTCCCCTGTATATTCATTGCACATTCAGTTGTTATCTTTGGTATTGTTTGGCTTGCGTATGTCCTGCTGTTATCCTGGTGGCCTCCAGAGGGCATTGGGTTGTAGAGCTATATCCCCATACGGCAGACATGTGACCCCTCTGTCTGAGGAGACGCGGCTGGGCGGTGTCTCATTCGCTTGTGTGTAGGTCACCTAACCACACGATTACACAAGCCGCGTGCATGCACCGTGCGTTGTGGGAGGGACCATGTACGGCCTCGCCGGGCACAGCTGTGGCTTGTTCTGACATTGGCCGTGTAGGAGCTAGAGAGCAGACCGCCATGATGGACGCACGGCAGCTTCCCTGGAGACCGCGCACACACTGTAATGTGAACCTGGTGAGACTTGTACACCTTTACCTTGAGCTCCTGCTCTGAGATATGTGTGAGTTCACTGATTGTATCTTTTTATGTTTATAGTGTCTACTTCTGAGCTACTCAGGACCGTTTTGTTATACACTATCTGCCCTATTGGCTTGTACCATTTTACCTTACTACATATGCTGTATACTGTCGGTCATATCCACTTACTGAGAGTGCAATTGGTTTCCGGTGGGGCTACTCTTGCCGTTGTGTCCATTGTGGTTGGTTATATTTCTGTGTTTTCTTTTAATTCTTTTCCGTTTTCAATACGGGTGTAAGACGCTTTGGGTTCTTTATCTTGTCATTACATGATTTGGACCATCACGCTTAGAATGTGGGTTCTTGCCCCCCCCCCCTCTTTTTTCCCTCCCTTTCCCTGCACTCCTGGCCCTTCCCTTCTTTCCAACACCTATCCTCCTTTCCTTCCCTCCCTCTCTTTCCCCCCTACCCCTCTATTATCCGCATTTTGACCTTTACCTGACCTGCACAACCATCTACTCAGTTTAAGGACCCACATACTTCCCCTTACTTCTTTGGTATGGGGTTATGTCATTATTTTTATTTATAATCCATACCTTTTATAGATTTTACTCCCCCTGTTTGCTGTGCTCTTTCTGGCTCCCATGTTCGCCATGGGGGGATAGCCCTTGTGGCTGACTCTTGACCCATAGGCCTGCTCTGGACTTGCAGCTAGGTAAGATGCTGTATGCCATATATATCTAATCCCAGAGTCCAAAGATGTTTGACAAAAACGATTCATGTTTGTTACAATGTATTTTATTATTTAATCTTTACAGATCCCTTCCTACTCTCCTGAAGAAGCGGTTATCCGCGAAACCGGTAGTCCTGTAGGAATCTGCAGGGATCCCTTATTGGTCTCCGATCCCACCAGAGTACCATAAGCTAAGCTTTAACTATTGAGAAGCTTAACCTAGATTGTTTTTAACTTTGTACTAATCTAGTTCAGATGATTGTATTCAGATTTTGTAATTATTCAATAAAATGTACAACCTTTTATGAAAAACATGTGTGAATCCTTGGGTGTCAGAATAGTCCATGCTTCAGTTCTTTTGGTGGGCTGTTACTGGGACAGCTCCAACTCATTCTTTATTTATGGTAATTACCTGGATGATGACACCCCCTATTCTTATGTATTATTTTTAATGGCTCATCTCTTTGCCCACTTATATAATATGTCTTTATGGACTGTAATAATGCTGGTTATGATGTAAAAACTCTCCTTGAAACTGTCATGGTATGTACTATCAGATGCTGACCATAAATAAAGAATTTGAAGAACAAGAAACCCTTCAGTTCTTCTTCTGGGACTGGAGTAAGGCCCTTCTGGTCTACCATCACTCCCAGTAACAGAGGGAGGGCTCTAGCGTTCTCGGGATCCCTGGGAAGTTTCGTTACTAGAAATCTCTCTGGAGGACGACTATTGAATTCCAGGTAGTAACCCCTTGTGATGATGTTTACGTCAAATCCGTTGGCTGTCATTTTCTGCCATTGAGATAGGAAGGTAGCCAGTCTTCCCCCTACTGGCATCCTGTAGTCACCGCTTTCGGGTTTGGCTAGTAAAGCCAAAGAGGACATTACCCTTTGGCTTCCCTTTGTGACCCGCCCAATGTTTCTTGAGAATCTCTTTTCTTCTTGCGGACATTTTCTTCCATGAAAAAACCTTACGTTTCTTCGCCTTGGAGATAATCGGTAGTTTTGAGAATTTCTTCTCTAGGTGTACCATTCTTGATCAGGTTTTGAAGTTGGAAGAGCCAAAAGTCACGATTTCTTGCCACACAAGTGGTGGCGAGCACAGGCTTCAGGCTGGCGACACTTGTTTCCGAGGCTTTCTTTAGGACAATGTCACCATGTATTCAAAGGCCAATGAGGAATTGGAGACTGTAGCATCTAATTTAGGATTCTTGTTCCATACTGTTAATGGATCGTCATCAAAGGGAAACAGCTTCTTATGGCTAGCTGCGAAGAAAGGTTTATTTTTCGGGTCTGCCCATTGATTCCTCACGACGTCCAACATCACCTGGTGGACTGGGAATATTTTGGACTTTTTCTTTCTTAGACCGTGGTACATCAAGTCATATTTAGATGACAACTCTTTTTCTTCCTCTATTTCCAAAGTTTCATATATGGCTCCGATCAAGTCATCTACATCTTCTAGGGATAACTTGTACTTGAGGTCCCTTTTTTCTTCTCCCCCTTCTTCCTGCTCCAAATCTGAGCTGTCTGGTGGCTATTTCGCTAACTGCGCTGCTACCCACTCATTCCCTCAGTCTCCTGCGACCCTGAGGCGACTGATCTTGGTGAGGCTATGGGAGAGGAACTTCCAGAGGAGCTGCTGGAGGTTTTACCTCCACCATCATTTTTTTGAGATCCTTGAATGTAGAAGACATCTCGTCACTCACGGATCCAAAGAATTTGGTGTAGAGTGCATCTGAATGTCACACTTGACATAGCGGTTCTGTATATTCCAATGGCATCTTGGTAGGAAATTTTGCACATCGCTTCCTGGGAGCAGTTTGACCTGTTGGAAAATAAATAGAGGACCCCATGGCAGTGAGAAATACACACTCCACCATGCACATAGTGCACACCCAGTGACACCAGTAACCCCCCCCCCCTGCTGAGCCTCAGCTAGCTAGTGACCACCACAACCTAACTGCTGCCCCCACTATATTGGACACAAAGGACACCCCCAAGTGCCTACCTGTATTCTGCTGGTGCTTTTGCCACCCGAAGTCTGGGCAGATGGGATCTCATCTTCCTTCTGCATCCTGGTGGTTTGTGGCATCCATGCTGTCTCCTGCAGCTTTGCCACATGTAATAGCACCAGCTGACCATTGCAGCTGCCCAGCACGCGTCAATGATGTCATCCCTCCCGGAAACAACGCACCACGTCTTGCGGGTCAAGCTTAGCTTCCAACTGCGGGTACACTCCCCCCATCAGAGCCAGCCAAGGGGACACCGCATTGCCACCCATCTCCATGCCTGGGCTCAGAGGGAGCTGGAATCCAGGACGCCTACTGCCAAGGGGGGTTGCCCGCAGCCGCACACCCAACCTCCTCCACCAACGAATTGGCTCTGGTAAGGCCCACTGACTCCCGCTGCTCAGAAGCTCCTATTCCTTCTACACATTTGTCCCAGGTCAGCCCATGAGAGATGGAGCCACCCCATTCCTTAAGGCAACGTGTCCTCCGGATGGAGGAAACACTAATACTGACCAGGGACTGCCTTTTAAAGACTCAAAGTGGCAACACATTTCCTGTTTGGAGGGAGGAACTCCATCTCTCAAGGGCTGCTCTGGAAGACGACTGGGGGAAAAAGTTGAGGGTCCATTGGGGTAACTCACCTTAGCCAACTGTTCCTAAATGGGAGGCTGCTGATGTTTGAGGCTCTGCAACACCAATATAAAATTCCTAAATGTATTTTCTTTATCTACAACATGCTGTTAGGGCACAAAGTGGTTCTTCTGAGTGGAATTTTTCCCCGACTCCTATATTTGATCTCATTAGAGGCAAGGATTCTTCTAAAGGCTTTATCTCACAATGCTATGCTAGGCTCCTACAGGCGTACCTGAAGCAAAAACCCATGACAATGAAAGCAAGGTGGGAGCAGGATGTTTGTCAGTTGGATGGGGACCAATGGGGTGAAGTTTTTCAGGCAGTTGGTATATGCTCTTTAAATGTAACACGTGGTCTTACTCAATTGTACATACTGTTTAGAGTAAACTATACTCCCCATAGACTTCACCAGATGCAACTATAAATGGATTCCACTTGTACAAGATGCAAGTGGGATCACGGGGATCTCAATCATATGTTGTGGAGATGCCTGAAACTCCACACATATTGGAAAAAGTGTAGTAGATAAAATGAATACGGTAAATAAGATTACTCTTCTAATGGGCTAAAGGGCCTGTTTGCTGGGCACGCTGGAGGAATATGAATGGGAACCACATATCAGGGAAGCTGTACATAGGGTCCTATTCCAAGAGAGGAAGCCAATTATGATCCACTGGAGGTCTGAAGAACTTCCTACAGTGAAGAAATGGGTTAGAAATATAGGGATGACACTGAGAATGAAAAAAAAAACAAAACATAACACAGGGGGAAGTATGACTAAATATGAAAAAATATGGACACCATGGCTAGATGTGCCAGGGCTTGCTCCAGCGGATATGGTCACGGATAGATTACTTGGGTATGAAGAGCAGGATGTATACATGTGCGAGTTTCATGATGCATTGATATTTTGGGTATGCCATAGGAATGTTATGTGTTAGTACTGTATCAATGCAGTTGGATGTGCTGCTGGCAACTTGTATTACCTTGTCATTCATTAATAAACATTTTTCTGGCGATATATATATATATATAAAAAAAAGTTAAGGGTCCATTCACACATCTAAATCTGACCCCCCCCCCCCAATCGGCTTTAAAAGTGCGCATGCCCGTGCAACGACAACTACACAAATTTTAGTATCCATAGCTGAGGCTTTAAAATGCCTTTACAGGTTACCACTTTAGACTTACACAGGAGGTCTGGTTCTAGAATTACTGACATTCATGGCGATACCTGACATGTGTTTGACGATCACTGTTTGCATGCATGTGGGACAGACACATGCGTTCGCCTTTGCGAGGACACTTTCATTTTTTTTTTTAAATGGTGCCAATGTCTTCCGTGTAAACCATGTCATCACTTCTGGTTTACGGTTGTGAACAGCTGATCAAAGCTGGCTGGTCACTCAGGTCTCCCAGTGTGGGAGAGCCAGAGAGCCGTGGGAGAAGGGCATGGATCAAGGCTGTGGTGGACATTTTCCCAAGTACAGACCTTAGTAAAGGACACCAAAAGTACATTCCAAATTAAAACCATCAAAAAATACTGTCTACTCTTTGGCCTAGTTATTCTAAGTACAAACAAGTAAGCCGCTCTGGTTGCTATTACAAGAGAGTCGACCACCGGCTCTAAAAAACAATACCGGGATGATGCCTGCAGCTGCAGGCATTATCCTGGTACAGGCGCCGCCCCCCTCAAAAATGTCTTGTTTGTCTCGCAGTAGATACGCCCCTGCATTGGTTGTTAAGACACCGATAGCTAGACGGTTGTAATGGTGCACAATGAAAACCTGTGATTTTGTGTAACTAAAAAGGCAGACTTCATCCACATGCCAACTTGTATACAATTTTTAGGCATTTTGCCAAGGCACCCCTGAAGATACCTCAAGGCACCTGGTTGAAAAAGGCTTATCTAATCCTTTAAAATATTTAAGGCTGCAATTGTTTACCAAGTATAAAAAGTTGCTATAACAGCATGAAAATAAAGGAAAAAAAAATTCTCAAAATTATCAACGACAAGTAAAAAAAAACACAACACAAATGTTCCAAGTCCATATAACAATTTTATTAAATTAAGTGCCGACACAGGTTTATAGCCAGCGTTTACGTCCATAGAAAGCCATAGCATCCAGACTTCACAATTGTAAGCAAGAAATCTATCGGGCGTTCACCTAGGGGAGGATAAAGGAAAAGTGACTAATCATTGCATTTACAGGTCATATGCAAAACTCTAGCAACCTTAGAAAAAAAGGTATGCGTTTTAATATAAATAGATAACATTTTCCAGAAGAATGTGTGGTCTGAACTGCCCAGCCTGGGATGACATCCTGTCACGACTCAGCATGCTGTTAAGATACTCATACTCAAGAGAAAGATGCTGCTTGCAGTACTCTCTTTCCTGTCCTGCAAGCGCACCGCCCCAGTGTGAAAGTACTCGGGATTTCACACTGGGATGGTTTTCAGGTGCTATTTTTAGCGCTAAAGCACCTGAAAAACACCCCAATGTCAAAGGGGTCTAATTGAACAAGCTGAAGTCGGAAGCTGATTAGCTACCATGCACAGCTGCACTAGTAAATACCCTTTCCAAAGTTACAGTGGAGGATCAGGCAAAAGCACTTTTAGGCTGTCAGTTTGTCTCTGCTAAGGAGCGGTGGATGTCAGCAGACATGTCCACTGACAACTGTCCCCATCCGATCCTGTTCACCAATAAACAGCAGATCAGACGACAGTTGGTTGGAAACAGATAGGTGGTCCGGTTTCCATCCAATTGCCCCATAGAGGTAAGGGCGGCTGTGTCTTTCTGCTCTGCATGGCACGGACCTGTCATCCGCCTGCTCTGCGGGGAGATCCCCTGCTGAGCAAGGGGATGTGGACTATAGACATGCTGTGTGAAACCAGCCTTACACTCCCCTAGACGAACTGTGCAATAAACCCACCTGCACGACCTTTTACCCAAACTGGCATCTGTAGAGGTGTGAACATCTATCTGGTGGCCTTCTAAACAGACAAAAAGCTTGGAGGGGCTCAAAAAAAAAGGGATGAAAATGTGTAAATAAACCTTTCTGGTGACAGGGGTTACAGTGGCTGGTCCCTCCCTGACTCAAGATTGCAAGAGTTTGGCAACTGCATTTCTTTTCCACTTACTTAATCTACTAAAAGAAACCAAAGAGACTTGTCTAAATTAAACTGCTAGCATACAGGCATCCTTCTTGAAGTCACATGTGCAAAAAAAACAAAAACAAAAAAACAAAAAAAAAAACAGTAGTCCATAGAAAGAACAGATTTCATGCTAATGGATATTGCAGAGTCCAGCAACATAAATCTTAACCCCTTCTAAGGGCCCATTTACATGGCATTAAAGCCAGGTTCAAACTGGTACAATGGGGTTTGGCCGCAGTGCAGGTGTAGCTACGATTTTCTCCATGCTTTTAGCCGCAGTCCCACAGTCTTCTATTAGTTTGTGTGTTTTACTGCATTTTTTGAAAGTCCACCCAAAGCCCTGCATGCTGCATCTTTGGTGCGCTTTCAGAAAATGTAGCAGACGAGTGACCTAATAGAAATTTATGGGACTGCAGTTAAAAATGCCGTAAAAAAACAAAACAAAAACGAAAAAAAACAAACAAACCACACCCCCAAAAAAACAGACCACATGAAAAAACTGCAGATACAACCATGCTGCGGCCAAATCGAAGCAAACAAGTGTGAACCAGTTCTTATGCACGTATCGATTTTCAGACGAGAATATTCGTACAAATATTTTTGTACTCAACTGGATGAATGTCATTCGAAAATTTCACTTGTCATTCGATTTTAAAATGAATGTAATTTCTGACCAAATACCACATACACTGTCCGAAAATGTGTTAGATCGAGAAAAGTGGTCTAATTCTGCTTGAATTTTCGCCGTCACTATGGTATAAAACAAACGTTGATTTGACCCCACCAACGATTAGAAAAATTGAACGAATATTCTTAAAACGTTTATTGGCCACCTTTGGATTACAATCATTTTCTCTGCAACAGGTACATGCAGTCGTGGTCAACAGCCAGTACAAATCAGTGACAGGCTCTGCACAGGATGAGTGGTTACATGCAGAGAGCAAGAAGTTACTACATCTGATGAGGGACAAACAGCCCTGGATGCATGACAGGTGCTGTGTCCAGGACTGCTCGCCTGTCCCTGTCATTGATTTGTACAGGATGATAGCCCAGCCGCAGAGAAACACTGATTCTCTGTAACATAAGGCCAAACTTGGCTGTGCAAATAAAGCCTGGTGCGAGCGGAACCCCACATGTGATTTGCACAGGAACATTTTTGCTTTGCATCTGCACCAAAATGGTGCAGGACCCCTTTTTTCCCCCCGCACCTGAATTGTATTATATGGGTGTTCACACCAATGCAATGCGATTCTGGCAATTGCCATGTGTTTTGCAATCTGTTTTGGGAGGTTGTTAATCTGACATGGACACCCTCAGCAGATCACATGGGCGCCTTGCTTTGGAGTGTGATGCGAGTGGAGAAACGCAGCAAATCTTCTGCGTTTCCCACATTGCATCAGTGTGAAACAGGTCTAAAACACCAGCATAACATTAGGAAAAACAAAGTCCCTGCTATTACAGCCCCGCCCTCCACTTAGAAAATTCCCCTCCGACTCTTCTCCAAGATCATTTACACTTTGCTATGGAGACTTCACTTGCCCAATCATAGTACTTTGTTAGCCAATAAGGGCACTCTCAATGGACAGGGAGTTGGTGGGTGGGCATGTCAAGGCTCCCATAGCAAAGTCACAGTAATCTCATAAAGGTCAAAGCAGATACCCTGTGGTACCTGCTATTAGGACAGTGAGTCTTATAGTAGGGGATAGGTCCACGTTAATTAGAAGCACAAGACTGTATACATTTAAATACAGGAACAAAATTTTAATACGGACCACATCGTCAATCTTCAGGATACTACGAACAGTTTCTGTAGCCAGAGTCAATGAACTGATGGACACCAACAGTGGTTGAACAACCAACTCTTCCAAAATGTTTGATATTCCTCCCTGTAATCAGAACAGCCATTTAACAAGATATTCCTTTTTGCAAGGCGAATAGTAACAACCAAACAAAATAGAATTACCTTCCGCACATTGATTCCAGCTGTCTTCTCTCCCTGTGCATGTCTGTTCCTCAGCTCCGTCACAGTTGATATTGGGTTAAGACCTGCATTTTCTGCAAGTGTGGATGGAATAACCTCCAAAGCATCTGCAAAGGCTCGGATACAGTAAGACTCCATGCCACTGAGTGTTCGAGCATATTCATTTAGATGCAGGGATAATTCAATCTCGGGAGCACCTCCTCCTGCAATCAGAGCTCTATAAAAGAAGAAAAAAGGACAAGCTTATGATGCTCTTCCACATTCTCTCTCATATGGGCAAGCACCACTGTATTCTTATAGCAACCCAAATTTGAACTATTCATCCAATGATAAAAATTCACTGGTGCACAATCACCGAACAAAAATTCTGCTCTAATTTTGTCTGTCCTCAGAGATCCAGTCATTTCCTCATTGGGTGCAGATACTCTGCCCCACAAACAGCATAGACAAGGTGATGCCAGGCTGTCAAACTCAAGCCTGCATGCAAGGACATCTCTGAGCTTCTTGAGCTAGTCATGTGTCACTGTTCTCTGCATATATACACCTCAGGGGAACGATGGTGGTAGTCACATTACATCGTCCATGTCTATAGGGGGCAGACACTGGTAGGCACGTTACGTCATGTCTCCCTCCAAGGGCAAGCATTGGTGTGCACGGTTCAATGTTCTCTAAAAAGAGGCCCTGTGGGGAATACGTCCGTGGTATATAAAATAAGAAAAAGTATTTTATGATGTGCTATAATTTCTCCTCTGGATTAAGTAATAATAAATGTTTTTTTCCCCTCCTCCTCCTCTATGTTTTTTTTTTTTTTTGGTGCGCCTCATCCTTGCTACCGCATAACATGTCATTGCATTCTTTATATTGTCTATATCCTTGGTAACATCATTGTGTTCTCATTCAACTGTACTCTTCATCCATGTGTCCCATTCGCTGGATAGGTCTGGCATTATATCATGTCATAGTGTACGACTTTATATTGTATCTTCATTCTCTCAAATACAGCACTCCTGGTTTGTTTAAAAAAAATAAAAAGTGTGCGATAAAACTGCACAAAATACCTTTTTTTAACCAAGCAGCGGATAACACAAAGCGCATCATGAATAGAGCGTTCTGCTTCTTCAATAACCAGTTTGTTGGACCCGCGAACAACAATTGTAACCGTTTTTCCAGGGTTGGCACAACCAGTTATCTACAGGAAGAGAAACAGGGACAAAACAATTATAACAAGAATCAACAATGCACCTCACCAGAAAACCGCTCTCTTGTAAAGTCTGTAGGTAGGTTTAGTATTAAACCACTTGTACTTAGAGCATACAAACAAAAACACCAAAAGTCTACTGAACCCTTCAATGAACAAGGGGAAAAAAAATACTTACCTTTACGAGTTTTCCAGACCCATTAAGGCTAACTTCTTCAGCCATTTCAGCAGATGCCATCATATCTGCAGTAAACTGGTCAATGTGTGCAATTGGCTTAGTTCCAACTGTCTGGAGAAAAATAAAAAGGGAAACAGATTGGGCTCCAAACATGAACAAATTAGTAATTTCTGACATACACAAAAAAATAAAAATAAAAAAATAGTGTGACATGTAAACACCAAATTTAAATATTAGCATAGAATGGATTAAATACTTTGCAATGCTGATCTTTGAACACAGGAAGTCCAACAGCAATACAAAAATGACACAAAATAAGACTGCTCTCTGCAAGGACATTCATTTTCCTTATTCTCAGTGCAAGGCAAATACGCTTCCAGGTTCAGTGATGTAGTCTCACCTTGCATATGAATTCAATGTCTTCTCTCTCAATGTCCTTAACCACCATGATCTTCATTTTATTCAGGAAGTGTAAGGCGAGATCACTAAGGGCATCCCTATTGATAGCAAGCAGAAAATCACAAACAGCATTCATTTTAATCCAAGCAAACTGGTACATTTAGCTAAAACAGAACTAGGCAGTGTAATTTATAATAAATGCATTAAAGGGAAAGTATTGCGGTTTTGTACACATTTTCTTTTTATGGTCATGACTTAACTTTTTTTTTTAAAGTAGGTTTTAAATCAAGAAAATAAAAATTGTATATTATTTTATTTTTAACACGTAGCTGTAGCTCTTGGCTCATTTTTACTTTCCACTTATTGCCCATTTACAAAACTCAAAAATGTAATTTACACATAGCTGAATAACTGCTAGCAGTCAATAGTGTGAGGTGTCCTTAGCTAATCCATTGCATACTAGGAATTTTTTCGCCCGTATATGTCCGTCTTTCTTCAAAAATAGAAGGTGTTTAAATATTTCTCTCAAAAATTCTAAAATAAGGCATTTATTCCTCATGTTAGGGTAGAGTTGGTTTACAGCACAGATACAGCCCATAATAGAGCCAATGTTTGTTTATCAGTGCATGGAAACAACTGGAAAGGAATGATCTGAATGGCTGCATTGAGCATATCTAAATAAAAGTTTTTTTGTAAAACAGTCTGTACAACTTAGCTACAAGCAGTTCTAAAAAAAAACCCCCCAAAAAAAACCCCCCAAAAAAAACCAAAACAAAAACCCAAACACACTGCATAACTAAATTTACCGCCACAGGTGGATGGCAAGTCACTGGTCCCTATACATCAGTCAAGAACCAAAGAGAACTGAAGTGATATTGGTTGTTATACCTTAAAATTGACTTCTGTATAAGAAGCACATTGCATCCAGCTTTCTTTATTTGTTTCACAAGATTGAGGATGTAATTTCTCTCCTCGCGTAACACTCTGTCCATCTGTGCATAATCTGACACCACAATTTGATTGTCCATCTGAAATGAAATTTAGGGCTTACAATTCAAATAATACATGTTAAAAACACGGGAAATCAAAGTTGGGTAAACATGCGCACTAATACTTTTCCTGTACATGTGTCATAAGGTAATGTGAATTCCCTTTATCTTTCCCTTCGGGTAGTTTTGTTTACGTTGAGAAATTTAATATTAGTAAAATTCTTTACTGCATAACCACTATTTGCTCATGTGTAAAATAAAAAGACAGACATTCCAAAAAGGCAAGACCCTAATTAAAATATCATTCTACATAAATTCAGCCACACCTTGTGCATGCATCACAGTTTAACCACTTCAACCCCAGAAGGATTTACACCCTTAATGAGCAGGTCATTCTTTGCAATATGGCACTGCTTTACTTTAAGGCTGGATTCACACCAGTCTTGTGTGAATTCCAGCCTGTCTGCAGCTGAGAAGGGGTGGAGCCGCCGGTCCATTCTCACAGCGCAGCAGCTGAAGGGGGACGGGCCGTGAGCAATGGAAAATATCCCCATTCAGTGAGGAGTGCATCTTTAGATGCACTCCCATTGAACACAATGGGCTGGGAATTCGTACTGCATTGCACAGAAAATGCAAGTTTTCTGTGCAATGCGTACTGCAAATGCACCGCACATATGCGAACTGGACACCTTGAAAACAATGTGTTTTTTAGTGTTCTGCGAACTGGATGCAGTTTAAGCCGCATCCAATTCGCATAGGTGTGAACCCAGCCTCAAGGGGTTGTAAAGGCAGAAGTTTTTTTTTTATCTTAATGTATTAAGATAAAAAAGCATCTGTGTGTAGCAGCCTGCCCAGCCCCCCCCCCCCCCAATACTTACCCTGTGCCCCTTTTCTCTCCAG
>BLSH010475806.1:831871-849337 GCA_018402905.1 Glandirana rugosa
AAAAAAAAAAAAAAAAAAAAAAAAGAAAGGGGGGGTGGGGGGGGCTAAACCTGCTCGGACTTCCTGGGGGGGGTGGGGGGGAAAGAAAAAAAAAAAAAAAAAAAAAAAAAAAAAAAAAAAAAGACTCCCCAGACACTCTACCCACTATTCTAAAAAGGCTACAACTCCACCTGCAAAGTTATTAACGAATATTAGAGGGAACAACTCAAAATAATACACAGAGCATATATACCCTACCGACCCTCCAGAGATTCGGCGGTCTCCTCACTTTGCTCCTGGTGTAAGGCCCCCAGACCTACTTTACTCCATAAACTTTGGGGTTGTCCTGCTATACAATTCTTCTGGAAGATGGTTGAAAACTACAAATCCCAAATAATGGGCCTTGCCCCACATGGGTCCATTTATGCTCTGCTGTTTGGCAACTTTGATGTTATTGTACTCTCCATGACCAATCACCAATCCGCTCTGCTCAGGACGCACAAATTTTGGATATCCTCATGCTACATGACAGCACGCAGGGCCATTTTGAGAATCTGGATTTCTCCTAACCCCCCCTTCACTTGCGGAGACCAAGCTTGACTTGTTACAACTACTAAAAATGGACTACTTGGACACGGTGGCCTCCAACCAACAATCTGCCAATAATTTCTCCCGCAAATGGGCACAGTTCCTGGATAAGGAACCCCACACAAGTATGATAGCCTACTACAATGACCTCCTCGAAATGACCTGAGAAGCAATAAGGTGAAATAAGTACATAGAAGGTCTATAGGACCGAAAGCCTCGATCCTTCTCCCAGCTCTTTGATCTCTGTCAACTCTTGGTCTTCCTAACAGCTCTACATCAACAGCATCAAATCTCATACGGGGAGGTCCTGGACCCCTCATGCATGCTCCTGACCCTCTAATTCATCCTCTCATCAATTTGGAACTTCTAAGGTTTGCCTTGCTTACCTGGTGGTGTCCCCCCTTCATGACAGAGGGGACGTTTATGAACCCAACTTCCCCTGTTGCAATGTTTTAAGCCCCCTTTTACAATGCTCCCCCAGCTATAGTTTGTGGTATTATCTTCAAGATCCTGTTCCTAGAGCAGGTATCGATATGGACTGGGCAGGACTTTAGGAGAAGCTTTTCACCCCCTTTTTCCCCTACCTCCCCCCTCCTCTCTGTCCTCAAACCTAGGAGGATGCTACTAGTTATGGAGCGGTGTTGGAGCACCTTTTGTATTCCTCTTTCCAGACTCCGCTTCAACACATACAGGTTCTTGTACACGCACTGTATACCCTCCTTGACTTTACTCCTTTGTACTGTCTACATTTTGAATAAAATATTCTTAAAAAAAAAAAGGGAATGAGAAAAAAGAAATGAATGGGAGCCATCTTAGTAAACACTACTGACGTCGCTCCGACTTCAAGGCGACTTCAGAAAAGTTTTCTGTACTACTTCAAGACAACTTCTATCCAAGTTGTGCACATAGAATTCAATGGAAGTCGCCTCCAAGTCGGATCCCCATCTATATTGAAGCGACTTTACAGTTTAAAAGAAAATTATTTTTGAAGGCAACCCCCTCCCTCCCTTCTCTGATTGGCCACAGGCAAAGTCACCTGGCATGGAGTTGATCTGTAAGTCGCCTTCAAAACGCCTAGAAATGTCAGATCGCCTAGGTGTGAACCGAGCCCGATTCACTAACTGGAGATTTGTTACCAGTATTAAGATATCGGCCTAAATCCAGGATTTGCAAATCTTAGCAGCCAGGTTTCCAAAAAACACACACACACACACACACACACACACACACACACACACACACACACCAGCCAATGTAAAAAAATTCTGAGCCCTTTCTATTGTCTGTTAAAATGCCTCTTGGTTTCTAAACTGGACTGACTCAATCCTGAAGTTTCAATTTGTCTACCACTAAGTGCAAGCTGTACGATAAACTCACTGTACGGAGAACAAGAAAAGAGATTACAATCAAACTTTATTATAGAGAATTTACCAATATCAATTGCCAGATGTCCCCGCCAGTTCTTTTTAAAAGGTGGTTTGCAAGAATTAATGTTTTTCTAAAGCCTAAAAATTATCATTGTAACACCCTACAGTGTAAAAAAAGCAAAAAAAAAAAAGCACATGCAAGACACTTACATCTGTTTTTGGAGCAGACAGGCAAAACTGGATCAGGCCAATCTTTGCTTTCTCTACACGTGATACTCCGGTGTTTGCTAACTTCTGTGTTAGCACAAGTCCTTCAACCAGTTCACAGTCATCAATGGTCCCCCTAAGAAACAAAAATGTATTAATATACAGGACAAGTAGTGGTTTGCGAGTCATTTAGTATTCTGGAAGTATTGTGCCAACAGAGCTGGAACTTGCTATTTAAAGCAGAAATTCACTTAAAAAGTTCAGTTGATCCTCCTCCCTGTAAACCCCTTTTTTTCAGGGAGCGAATAACTATTTTGACAGATACCCACGCAAACTTCCTCTTGGATCGCCTAGGCAATTCCAATGTAATAAATATTCGAAAATGTAGCAAAACATCAACCATTCTGGGGTCACAGGCAGCAACTGTGCTTATAATTTTGTAGAACAAACCAATGGCTGAGCAGAGGACTGATCATTCGATAGATAATTATAAAGAATAGGCAACTCTGTAGAAAGCTTGCAAGCTCCTACAACAGGACTATTGGCTTATGTGTTGAGGAGAATAAGCGCTTCATAATATATATGGCTTGGAAGTTGCACGCCAAGATGGTCGCCACTCTGCAGTTGAGTATATACATAAGAGGTAAGCAATAAAAAAAAACATTTGGGGCATATCCGGATGTGAATGGCGGCGGACGTCTGGGTGAAGAGTTCAGATCGCCCCACATACCATCCTTTGCCATCCGACGGCTCAGGGGGGCCGGCCATCACCACAGCTTACCCTGACAGACACCCGGCATCCATTGCAGGGTGTATTTCTCCGATCGTCCGGTCGGATCCGCAAAATCGAGGCCCTGGCTTTGCCACCTAGTCCACGGAGCTCCACCATCCACGGCACCATTGGCCCCTGATCAGACAGCTCACCACCCTGTCAAGCCACGGACTGCCTTCTGAGGCCCCGAGGTCGGGGAATTTGTGAGTACTGGGGTCGGAAAGGGAGTTGCGGCCTTCTACAATACCGCGAACCGCCGCCATCTTGCCTCTCAGCTAGCATCCAAAACGAGGAGAAGGTACACATACCCCGGCCTCAACCTTCCTGACTTGGACTGCTGCCTCTGTCCCCCCCCTCCCCTAGCTGGAACCCTGTAGCACCCCTCAGTCTACTGCAGGGTGGGGGCCCCGGACACTAGTTGTCTCTTCATCTGAGTGTGAGTGGCTCTGTGTCCCTGACAAACTGACTGAGGGCCTGGACCGACTCTCCTCATAAGAACTGCGCTTAAAATATATAGCAAGGAGCACCTCTCACAGGCCTGTAGCCTCTCAAACCTCAGCATCCATATCTTGTGCAACTAGTGTCTGGCTGGGAAGTGGAAATCGTGTCACCAGTTGTGGCGGCGGAATGATGGTTAAATATGGACCCCCGGCACCCGGGGCGGAGCAACTAGCCAGGTTCAGGCGGCAGGAGGGTGTGAGCGCCACAATGGGCCCCGAGCCTACGTCACAACTTCTACCGCGTGCAACCTCTCCTGCACTGCCATCTCTGGGGGTGAGAGCGTCCTGGCCAGTTATCTTTGGAACGCAAGGTGAGCCGAATCTGGTGTTAGATACCCCCTATAGTCCTGACAGTACTGCCTCTGGGCCACCTGCTGCAGAACCTACTCTGGCTGAGATTATGCTGGCGATTCAGGATTGTAAGTCATCCCTATTGCTCCAAATCGAGACTATCCGCATTGATAACTGCTGAAACAAGATGTACAAACTGAGGGAGAAAACCGGGGCTGCTGAAGAACGTATAAGCACTTTGGAAGATACAGTTCAACCAATCTCGGCTGCTGTACAGGCGAATGCCGCTGAAGTGGCAGCCCTCCATGCCAAAATCGACGATCTGGAGATCAGTTCCAGGAGGAAAAACCTCCACTTTGTGGGGTTCCCGGAACGTTCCGAGGGTTCCCGACCTGAGTGGTTCCTACATTCATGGCTGCAAGAGGTGCTGGGGGGGTTGAAAACTTGTCTCATGCCTTTCTTATCGAGAGAGAGCACCGTACTCCGCCTCGTGCACCGAATCCTGGGACATCTCCACGCTCCTTGATTGCACGAATCCTTAAATTTCCAGGACAAGGTGAGGATTCTGCGCCTGGCCAGAGAGAAGGGCCCACTCAAATACAACGGAAACACCATATCCATATATCCTGACTTCTCAGCAGATGTACAGCGTCAACGTGTCTCCTCCTCTGTGGTAAAGAATCATATGCGACAAGAGGGTCTACAATATGTCATGCTCTTCCCTGCCAAATTGAGGGTTATATGTGATGGAAAAGTCCACTTTTACAATACCCCTAAAGGAAGCCAAGGCCTGGCTTGAGGACCGCTTCGGCCCACAACGTAGGCGGGGACGCACAGGACAACAACAGAGGTCAGACTGCTATTTCTCTCCTGAAAATAGGTGTCAGGCTGAAGTCCAGGTTGCGCAAGCTGCTAGACCCCTACTGTGATTGCAACTGTGTCCCCCTTGTTTATGCTTCCTGGACAGGGCCCAAACAGACACCTGCCATTACACTCGGAATTATAATCCCTGATGAAGGTGTGTTGACAAGAAACATATCCCTATGTCTGTCCGAATCCTCCTCTACCTCGGTCCTTACACTGGTGCCTTGTACTCTACATGGGGCTGGGTTGGCCTTCTGAAAAGCTATGGACTATGTGCGAACCAGCATCTACATTCCCTGGACTGATCCAGCGTCCACACAGTGGTAGACTGGGCCATGAGCAAGATTAGCCGTGCCGTTCCTAGTCCCCTTCTGATTGTGCGGCTGATATATGGGCAATATATTTGTGGTCACCTCACTGCCTCATTACATTATGCTTCCCCTTCAGATGCACTAGCTATGCTTCAACAGAGCCGACACCCGCACCACTAACCCCATCCCATTATATGGCGAAGCCACAGGAACTGTTTACTGTTTGTTTTTTTTCTTGTTGAACTCTTCACTGGTTCGGGATCCAAGCTTGCCAAGTTGGGGATGGTTGAGCAGGGTGGGACTGCATTTTGGACGCGTTGTGGTCGACTAAGTTGTTTGTCAAATTGTTATTTTTTTCTTCTACTTTTAGGCAAGCAAGATCTCCGGAGTTATTAGACTGTCCATGGGTACATCTACATTCTATTCATTGGCTTGATCTTTATGATGTTGAATCTCAATGTATCCTCTATGTTATAGACCATGTACTGTATGTTATAGATGGCTAAACCACTGAAAATTATCTCTTGGAACGTGAGGGGCAAACGCTCCTCACAAGCGGTCCCTGATCTTTTCATTCCTTAGACGTTATAAACCACACATTTAGTTAAAGAAAGGCTGCGCTCATTTAGACAAGCATGGGTGGCATCCTTGTGTCATGCCACCCACAATACATACTCCAGGGGTGTTTCTATCCTGCTGGCTAAATCACTAGCGGCCGAAATTCTATCCGTAAAAACGGACCCAGACGGCAGGTTTGACATACTCACTATACAAATAGCTAGAACGACATTTACCTGGTCAATGTCTATGTGCCTCCCACGTTTACCCCTGATCTGCGTTCTAAATTATCCCTTCTCCTTATAGCCAGAACCCCTGGACCAGTATTGTATATAGGAGACTTTAACGCTGTTTTAGACCCCCTACTGGACCGCTTGGGAGGTAGTGGCAAGTCCTGCCCCTCTTTTGTAGATTGGGCTGGAGTCTATAATCTCATTCTCAATGAACAGTGGCGGTGGAAACACCCCACTGAATACCAATACTCGTGTCACTCTGATTTATTCCATACTATGTCTCGTATTGGTCTGGCATTTTCTACACCCGATGCTCTCCCGTTGGTATCATCAGTGTCCTATCTGCCCAAGGCGGTGTCTGACCACGCACCTCTGGCAGTGGATCTCCTCCTCCTGCCCACACAGGTACCTACTATGTGGCGCATGGGACTGCAATGGCTGGAGGACGAGATTGTACAGCGATCCTGCGGGAGAGACATTGTGGACTACTGGAGGATTAATCCAAGGTCTACTGATCCCTCCAATGTTTGGGAGGCATCCAAGGCTGTATTGAGGGGCGCCTTTATGGCTGTGACGGGTGTCCTGCGTAAAAACGCAATACAGTGCACCAAAGTGCTGGAGGAGGCAATGGTGGTGGCTGAGACAGATTATGTAGCACACACGGACCCCCTGGGTGTGATTTGTGGCTCACCAGACGTAGAAAATATGAACTTAAGTTACTAAGACCTAACCCAAAAAGTATGTTACATGTGACACAAAAAGTATTTGAACACGGTAATAAGGCCGGAAGGCTCCTAGCCTAGCCAGTTAGACCAGACCATGCCCTTATTTCTATCCCTTGAATTCTTACTCCACGAGGAGGGATTAGTGATGCCCCGCAAGATATTGTGGATGCGTTCTTGTCCTTTTAAAAAGATCTCTATACTACAGGGGCCCACTATTTGGATACGCATCTGACTGAATACCTTGCACAAATCCCACTCCCACATTTAACGGATCAGGAAACAGAGGATCTGGAGGCCCCCCATTACAGTAGAGATTAAGATCTGCCAACTTCCTAATCATAAATCCTCAGGCCTAGATGGCTTCCCGGCCGAATGGTATAAGAAGTTTGCCTCGTTACTTAGTCCTCTCCTCAATACTTTTAAGCTGCATTATAAGGAGGGAACTTTCCCGCCATCCATGAGGGAAGCACTAATTGTACTGCTATTGAAGCCTAGAAAAGACCCTTTACTTTGTGATTCTTACCGCCCCATATCCCTTATAAATGTGGATGTTAAAATTCTCACTAAAAGTGCTAGCCAATCGCCTTAATCTAATAATTGGAAAACTGATAGGCTTTGATCAGGGGGCTTTTATACCAGGGAGATTTACTAGGATGAATATACGTAGGCTGTTTCACAACCTACAATACCCTCATGATTGTATGCCCACTAGAGTAGAGTAATTGTGTCACTCGACACTAAAAAAGCATTTGATAGTGTGGAATGGCCATACCTATTCAAAGTCTTGGAGTGCTATGGATTTGGTCCTTGCTTGTCAGATATGATGCCCGAAGGGCCACGGTTTGTGTTTGTATGTCTTTTACAATCAATAAAAATATCTTAAAAAAATAAATAAAAAAAAACACCTTGGTGAACAGAATGCACCTCATTTGCATTTAATCCAACCATTGACATGCAGTGTACATTTAGCCTACTCGGCTCAGTATCCCTAAACAAACATTTTATTGTATTAGAAGTCAAGCTGACTCCATAGGCATGGAAAAGGTCATCTGTGGAGGGGTACAGTGGGATTGGTTAGGTCAGGGCAAATGCCATTTTATTTTAAAAGTATCCCTTTACTTCCTGCCGCGAGGAAAAAAAAAAAAAAAAAAAAAATAAAATAAAAAGAGTTGGCCAAAGGACAATGCCTAACAATAAATCTCTCAAAAAGGGAGTATTTTTAGCTGCGGACTTAAATTTATTAAGTCGGCAGCTGATAATTTTTTTTAAAAAATGACTGAAGATCCTCTTTACTGTGCCTAGCGAAATCTTGAGTAGATTCAACATTATGTCTTTGGGACGTTTACAACACTCAGGTTCTCTGTGGCGTGTTAAATGTGCAAACTTGAGTAATTAATAAGGAAAGCCAATTCATGTGAATAGGATACCCAACACCAGTAGCGGCTGCTCCATAGAGGGCGCAAAATAGGCCGCCGGGACACACTGTCCTGGCTTTTTTGGGGAACTTGCTGTCTTGACAACAAGTCCCAAAGCCCATTGGTCGGCCTTTAAAGTGAAATCTGTGTTCACCTCCGAGGTGCACACAGATACACTGATTGGCTCTGGCCTCAGTCACTGGCTGGAGGCCAGGTCAGGTCGTGGGGGTGGGACTGGTGGACATGCTGGTGCTTGGACTGAGAACGTCCAGCATGCACGCCTGTGATTTCGCCGACCGGCCGTGTGAGAGAGGCACCGGCCTGAGGTACGAGCTGTATACTGGCTGAATATACCCCACCTGTGATGCTGAGCTGTATACTGGCTGAATATACCCCACCTGTGATGCTAAACTGTATACTGGCTGAATATACCCCCAGCTGTGACGCTGAGCTGTATACTGTGTACTGGCTGAATATACCCCCCCCACCTGTGATGCTGAGCTGTATACTGTGTACTGGCTGAATATACCCCCCACCTGTGATGCTGAGCTGCATACTGTAGTGTAAACTGGCTGAATATACCGTGTCCTGTAATGCTGAGCTGTGTACTGTATCCTGTGATGTGATACTGAGCTGTATACTGTGCCCTGTGATGTGATACTGAGCTGTATACTGTGTCCTGTGATACTGGCTGCTATATACCCCACCTGTGATGCGGAGCTGTATACTGTGTCCTGCGATACTGAGCTGTATACCGTGTCCTGTGATGCTGGAGCTGTATACCGCGTCCTGTGATGCTGAGCTGTATACCGTGTCCTGTGATGCTGAGCTGTATACCGTGTCCTGTGATGCTGAGCTGTATACCGTGTCCTGTGATGCTGAGCTGTATACCGTGTCCTGTGATGCTGAGCTGTATACTGTGATACTGAGCACTATGATGCCAAGCTGTATAATCCTGACACAATATGTGGAATACAGGGGACGAAGTGGGTGGATTATATAAGTAGGAGTCAAAAAGGAAAGGCGAGGTCTGGCGCCCCCCCCCCATCCTAAAAATTCAACAGCGGCCACTGCCCAATACACTAAAAATCATGCATGCACATATCCCTCCATCATAACGCACTGCAACACATTGGAAGTGCATTAGAAAGGCACTGCATTGCACACTGTTCGTTATCATAGAATATTCATGTCACTGAATATTCATGTGATTTATTTAAATTTCTAGTTACCAAAATTTATTTTTCTGTTCGCTTATCCAAGGCATAGATTACAAAACAATGCCAAGAATACAGGATTCAGAACTTGGCTGTCTGAACAAAAGATTGTACAGTATTGTGATGAAAACATCCATCACTACAGCTTTCATATTAGAAGAAAAAACAAAAAAAAACAATCATTCCTTGATCTGCATTAACAATTTACTCCACTAATCTTTATGAACACTAATCTAGACAAGCCATATTTAAAGTGGAACTTTACCCATGGCAAACTGAAAAAAAAAAAAAAAAAAAAAAAAAAAAAAAAATATATATATATGTTCTTTATCAAGGAACATATATTCCACATAAATATTTATGCTACCAACATGAGTGTGTGCTGTAAATTGCCTCCAGCATTGGTCTGTTTCATCATGCTGGAGGATGAAATTTTGCTGAAACCCAGAGCCCCTGAAGAGCAGTAAATATTTAGACTGTAAGCAGATCGGCCTCACAAATTCGTCACAGTGCCGAAAAATAGAGAGCAACTGAGCTTGCGGCTAGCGGGGTGAGACAGTGTATTACTGAATTTTAAACAGTACAGGCACTTATTTTTAATAGCAATACCTGCAAAAGGGGCCAGCCTGAAGTGATCTAGCCAGACTTCATTTTCTGACTAAAGTTCCACTTTAACAAATCAATGCAGATAACCATCTGCCACATGTGAGTCTATTGGCCCAATGTGACAAAGAAAAAAAAAAAAAAAAAAAACTTGAAGCATTTCATTCAGGTAGTGCATGTACACCAGACTCTGGGCGCTCCATATGAAATTTCAATGAGCAACGTAGAATATGCAAATCGACCAATTGTCTATTCACAGAGAGAAATAGTATGTTCTATATTCCAGGACAATAAACAAGAACTGAGCTCTCATCTGTTTTGTCTTCATTCTCCTAGGAACAGAAATTATAAAAGATCTGCTATATCCACAGGATATGCTCAGGAAAAAAATAAATAAAAATGCACACACACACCAACTGATCAATTCAGAATATTTTCATTCTTCTACTAATGCAAAAACAGGCAAAAAATAAACAACATACCAGCCCACATTCCTCAGACCACACTGCTAAGGTCTGCCTTTAGCTGCTTCCGGACGCCTATATACTGTGGCAGGGTGGCCCGGCTACGCAAAATCACATACCTATACGTAATATTGTGTATCTGATCTGAGGCACGCGTGTGTGATTGGACACAGTGGATGGCCAATCAGCGAGTCCGGCGGCCGCGAGGGCCCCAGGAACCTGATCATTCAGGGGCAGAACGGCGGTCTGCCTATACAAACAAGGCAGACCGCTGTCATGTCAGCGAGGAAAAAAGGAGAGATCTTGTGTTTCTGCTAAGCAGTGCATCCACTCCCCCCAGAGTCAGAAAGCATTCCCTAGGAGCACACTTGATCGCTCCTGATGTTAACCCCTTCCCTGCTAGTGTCATTTATACAGTGACAGTGCATTTTTAAAACACTTTTCACTGTATTGGTGTCACTGGTCCCCAAAAAGTGTCACTTAGTGTGAGATTTGTCTGCTGCAATGTCACAGTCCCATTACTAGTTAAAAAAATTAAAATAGAAATTTATACTGCACTCACTCTGTTCCCAATAAAATTAATAAATGGTAATCCATCAATTCATAAAACAGTGCAAATATGTGCAAAATTCAGTCCAAAGCAGTTCATAATGAGCCTTAGGTGGAGCTGCAAGCATCAAAAGTGCAATACAGTCATGATGGTGACAACGCTTCCACAAATACATGACTGGAAGTGACAGGTGCCACAGAGAACACCAGGGTGTCTCCACACAAATGCCTTTAGTAATGCTCTCAGCCGCAACATATAAGCACACAGCATACTCACCAGACGGTTTTGACCCCCCCTTACAGGTAGTCAAAACAAGCAGAGGTTGAAATGACTCCACTTTGGATGTCTCACAGCCCCAGTCTCACTCCGGATGTCTTTGAAGCTCATTAAGGGTCATCCCACATTAAAGAACAAGAAAAGGGGGCTTCCCATGGTGATGACGTACCTGGCGAAACGGACTGACTGACTGAGCACACCACTTCCGCTGTGTGGGAAGCATCTGGAACGCATAACAGCATCCTATCATTTCTGAATATGCGATTTTCTTCAGCAAGATTGTAAGTGTAATTTTGATTTTACAATAAACCTCGATATAGTTTACTATGGGAAGCCCCCTTTTCTTGCTCTTTAATGTGGGATTACCCTTGATGAGCTTCAAAGACATCCGTAGTGAGACTGGGGCTGTGGGACATCCAAAGTGGAGCGATTTCAACCTATGCTCATTTTGACTACCTGTAATGGGGGTCAAAACCATCTGGTGAGTGTGCTGTGCGCTTATATGTTGCGGTGGAGAGGATCACTAAAGGCATTTGTGTGGAGACACCCTGGTGTTGTTTCTGGCACCTGTCACTTCCTGTCATATTTGTGGAGGTGTTGTCACCATCACAAACCGTGTTGCACTAAGTCACTTTTGATTGTTACAGAGCCACCTAAGGCTCATTATATGAACTGCTTTGGACTAATTTTTGCACTGTCTTATGAACTATTGATTAATTACCATTTATTTATTCATTTATTGGGTACACAGAGTGAGCGCGGTTTAAATTTCTGGTTATTGTACATTGGTTGCATTAGCAACTATACATGTTCAGTTTTCTCATATTAGCAAATTATATTTGGTTTGATTATTTATCCAATTACATCCATCTGCACGGTGAAGGGTTAAATTTTGCGCAAATCAATCAATATACGCTTATTGGGATTTATTTTTAAACAAAAATATGTACCAAAATACATATCGGCCTAAATTGATGAAGAAATTTCATTTTTTTATTGAATGTTTTATAGCAGAAAGCAAAAAATATTTCCCCCCCCCCAAAATTGTTTTTTTTTTTTGTTTATAGCGCAAAAAATAAAAACAGCAGAGATGACCACATACCACCAAAAGAAAGCTCTATTTGTGGGGGGGGGGGGGGGGGTTGGGGGGGGAACATCAATTTTATTTGGGCACAGTGTCGCATGACTGCGCAATTGTCAGTTAAGCAACGCAGTGCCATATGGCAAAAAATGGCCTGGTCAGGAAGGGGGTAAAACCTGCCAGAGCTGAAGTGGTTAGGCATTGATTTTCACCCAACTGTTCAAAATTGGTAGCATGAGCCGACAGCCATCTAATGTATGCCGGGCACCTTTCAACCAATGTCCATTTCGAACACATTCAGGATTAAATCACTAACTGTTATTAAGCACTATCTATTTATTACCCTAATTTCTTGACAATTTTAATGTCCCGAAGATCAACACCACTTGCGGTCAATGGATCGATCACCTTCATCACAGCGTCCACACTCATCGGTGCAAGCAAGCTGGAATACTGAGACACCACCTAAAAAAAAAAAAAAAAGAAAAAAAAAAAAGAAAAATTATTTAGCACACATGGTCACAAATCGCGAGCATAGCTGTCTAGAAGGAATAAAATTGCAAAATACACTAGAAATTATACTGTGAAGCAGCAAGCTTAAAAAAAAAGTTCACCTTTGTTCCCTTTCTAAATTCCAGCCCCCCTATGTACCAAAACAGGATTCATGTACTTTTTTTGCAAAAATATCAACGCTTTCCAATAATTTTTTAATTCTACATACACTTACTTTACTTGTATTCATTCATGTTTCCAGATGTATCTATTTGTAATGCCTTACTTCCTGGTCAGACTATCATGACACAAGAAGGAGTTGACCAACTGACCTCATTACACACCCTGCATCATCCACCCTCCTACCTACCCACCCATTACCAGCTGCACATTTTTTTAAACCACTTCAGCCCTGTTTTTTTTTTACTCTGCGTTTTACAGCATTTGCACCTGTGTTTGGTGTGCCGTTAACAATTAATACAAAGGCCCCAGCTCTGTTCCTACCGGAAATGATGCCCCATGTCTTCCGATCAGAGGATGTCTGCAGTACCTTCAGGGGGCAGAGCAGAAGACGATCCTAAGTCCCCATGGACTCAGGACCTGCAACTAACAATGCAGCTGAACTGTGACTTCAGAAAGAATACAAAGAAACACATAGGAAGTAAACCCAAAAATGCAAGGTTCTCCCATGCCTACCAGGGAGACAGCAGGAGAGAGTGCACAAGAGAGAATTCCCTCCGGATAGAGAAAAATACTGGAGGACCAAGTCTGGGACTACCGCTTTTAAAGTCCTTCCTGTTGCGTTTCCTGCTTTCTGAGGTGAAGTCTCTCTCTCCTGTGCTGTCCTGGATAACCGACCTGAGAAACGTTATAGAGCTGGACCTAAATGATGGCCCTTAAATAATTCTTCGAATTCCGTTATTTCAATCAGTACTCAAGCACTTAAACAAAAAAAAAAATCAATCCAGAAAGCAATCTTCAGTAAAATGTTAAATATAGCATACCTTTGAGTTGAGGGATGTTGTGGCACTGTTTAATAGAGTTTCACGATCACTTAACTCTACTGGCTGAGCCATGCTGCTCAAAATTTCAACTCCTTTCTCTACAGCCAACTGGAATGACTCAGAAATAGTAGTGGGGTGGATTCCTGTGCAGGGAAAATATACAGCACATAGAAATGAGGATTTGAGATGTAAAAGTGGACCTTTCATTAACTAACATCCCATTCACATTTGTGCGATATATCATACAACTTTGGACGCCTCTTCGCTGCTCCTGGCCCCTACCTCCTGTCTAGTGCCCCCACAGCAAGAAGCTTGCTGTAGGGGCACCCAAGCCTAATTGAAGCTCCATGTATCCAACCAAGCATGGAGCTGCTGTTCGGCCCCGCCTTTTCCAAACTGGCTGATAGCAGCGGGAGCCAATAGTGCCACTGCTGTGTCTCAGCCAATCAGGGGGGAAAGTCCGGGACAGCCGAGGGACGCGTGGACATCGCTGGGGCTCAGGCAAGTATTAGGGGGTGCTGGGGAAGCTGCTACTCACAGGTGGTTTATTTTAAAGCATAGAATGCATTAAGATAAAAAAAAATTCTGCCTTTACAACTCCTTTAAAGCCGTAGCGACAGTACCACTTCTGTCTGACCTTCATGCAACTTGAGGGCCATAGACTTCAACGTTAACCTGCAAAAGTCATATGAGAATGTTTTACATGCAACAGTGTGTCAGACTTTGCAGAGGGACAACAAGTCAAATCCAAGACCCACACATCCGAAGTTACATTCCAAAGTTATGCAATTTTGGAGTCGTACAAGTGTGAATGGAGCCTTAAAGTTAGCAAAAAACCTACTCATGACAGGTTAAAATATGCAGCAACAGTATAACCCTCCCTCCCTCAAATCTGTACCCCTTGTCAATAGAATTCAGTTGTTGATACCCACTGGGTTATGATGATGTTCACATTATTAGCTTGTGTTCTGCAATAAGGTGCGGGGTCAGTTGGGACAATCATTGGATCAGGCTACATGAGAAGTATGGCGAACGTTAATGTGGATTTTCCTCACTGCGATAAATATTTAGGCGCGTAGTGAATGATGGCAACTATCAACAATTCTGGGGTCACAGGCATTAAACGTGCAGAACAAATGTATTATACTTATACAGTATTGCCAACTCTGTAGAAATCCTGCAAGCTCCTACAGGATTATTGGCTTATGCGTAAAGAAGAAAAAGTGCTTCATAACATCAATGTCTTGGAAGTTACACTCCAAGATGGTTGCCACTGTCCAGTGGTGGAGTATATACATAAGAGGTAAGCGATGCAAAACACCCTGGTGAATATAATGCACCTCATTTGCATTTTAATCCAACCATCAACATGCAATTTGCATTTAGACACCTCGTTTCAGCATCTCTAAACAAACATTTCACTGCATTGGGAGTCAAGCTGACTTCATAGGCATGGAAAGGTCCATCTGTGGAGGGGTGCAGTGGGATTGGTTAGATCAGGGTAAAAGGGGCAAGCGCAGTTCACATATGCCTTTACTTCCAGTCGAGTAAAAAGGTTGACCCAAGGACAGCAACTGAGGATAAATGTATCACGGGAGCACAAGACAGGCACAAAACCTCACAGGAGTTCTAGTCCTTCCCTACTCTACACAAAACATTTTAAAAAAAATAAATAAAAGTTTAACCACTTGAAGACCAGGTCTTTTCAGGCACTATTTGTTTGCTAGAAAAGAACTTATAACCCCCAAACCTTTTTTTTTTTGCAGAGACTCTAGGGAATAACATGGTGATCGTTCCAATTCTTCATGTCACACGGTATTTGTGCAGCGGTTTTTATAACCACTTCCGGACCGCCCGCCGTCGTTTGACGGTGGCAGTTTGAATTGGAATACAGTTGTTATGGTAGCAGATAGCTACCATATCCCCGGTATCTTTTTTTTCTGCGTCTGATAAAAGTGGTCTTAGCGGCGGATTCGCCGCAAGATCACTTTTATCAGCGGCGAGAGAGGTGCCCCCCCTCCCGCCGCTTTCCGGTCATCTCCGCCACTTACTGGACCCGCTCCCCCCAGTGTCCGTGAGCCGAGTGAGCGGCTGAAGCCGCTTATTCGGCTCCATTACATGGCTGGGCGGAAGCGCCGTCACAAGTCACATCCGCACAATGGTCTTAAAGGGGACATTTTTTTTTTTGAGATGTCATTTTTCTCAAATTTTTTTTTTTTTTTTTTTTTGCATTTAAGTGTAAATATGAGATTTGAGGTCTTTTTGACCCCAGATCTCACATTTGGGAGGTCCTGGCATGCTTTTTTCTATTACAAGGAATGTTTACATTCCTGAACAATTTTTTTTTTTTTTTTTTAATTACAGTGTAAAAATAAAAAGTAAAATAAATTAAGAAAAAAAATTTTTTTAAAGCGCACCGTCCTTGCGAGCTCGCACGCAGAAGCGAACGCATACGCAAGTCCCGCCCACATATGAAAATGGTGTGCAAACCACACATGTGAGGTATCGCCGCGATCATTAGAGTGAGAGCAACAATACTAGTACTAGAGCTCCTCTGTAACTCAAAAAATGCTAACCTGTAGAATTTGTTAAACTTCGCCAATGGAGATTTTTATGTTGCAAAGTTTGTCGCCATTCCGCAAGCGGACGCAATTTTGAAGCATGACATGTTGGGTATCCTTTTACTCGGCCGAACATTATCTTTCACAATATGGAAAAAAATTGGCCTAACTTTACTGCTGTCTTATTTTTTAACTCAAAAAACTTAATTTAAAAAAAAAAAAAAAAAAAAAAAAATCACGCTTGTAAGACCGCTGCCCAAATACGGTGTGACAAAGTTTTGCAATGGCCGCCATTTTATTCTCTAGGGTGTTAGAAAAAAATATATAATGTTTGGGGGTTCTTACTAATTTTATAGCAAAAAAAAAAACTGTTTTTAACTCGTAACCACCGAACCCAAAAAACAGCCTCAGTCTCAACCACTTCAGCCCTGGAAGGATTTCCAGCTTTAGGACCAGAGCACTTTTTTCAATTTGGCACTGCGCCGCTTTAACTGGTAATTGCGCGGTCATGCAATGCAGTACCCAAACGAAATTTGTGTCCTTTTTTTCCCCACAAATAGAGCTTTCTTTTGGTGGTATTTGTTTATCACTGCACTTTTTATTTTTTGCGATATAAACAAAAAAAGGAACGGAAATTTTGAAAAAAAAATTATATTTTCAACTTTATGTTATCACAAAAATAGAATAAACTAAATTTTAGTCATAAATGTTTGCCAAATGCATTCAGCCACATGTCTCGGGTAAAAAAAAAAAAAAAAAAAGTAAATTGGCATATATTTATTGGTTTGCGCAAAAGTTATAGCTTCTACAAATTAGGGTACATTTTCTGGAATTTACGCAGCTTTTATTTTATGACTGCCCATCTCATTCTTGAGGTGCTAAAATGGAAGGGCAGTACAAAACCCCCCCCAAATGACCCCATATTGGAAAGTAGACACCCCAAGGAATTTACTGAGAGGCATGTTGAGCACAGTGAATATTTTATTTTTTTGTCATATGTGATTGAAAAATTTTACACAAAGTTGTTACTGAAATGATATATTTCTCACACATGGCATGGGTATATGTGGAATTACACCCCAAAATGCATTCTGCTGCTTCTCCTGAGTATTGAGATACCCCATGTGTTAGACTTTTTGGAAGCCTATCTGCGTACGGGACCCCAAAAATCAATCACCGCCTTCAGGATTTCTAAGGGCAATAATTTATGCCTTCACGCCACTCTACCTATCTCAGTTGCGGAGGCCATGAAATGCCCAGATAGCAAAAAAAAAAAAAAAAAACCCAAATGACCCCATTTTGGAAAGTAGACACCCCAAGGAATTTGCTGACAGGCATGTTGAGTCCATGGAATATTTTATTTTTTTGTTACAAGTGAATGAAAAAAAAAAAAAACACATTTTAAAAA
>BLSH010475806.1:867031-888199 GCA_018402905.1 Glandirana rugosa
CGGGGGAATGTACGGTGTAAACCGTACATGCACCTAAACTCACCAAAAACGCACATGTCTCCATTTAAAGCGGAGTTCCACTTATTTTTTCGTTTATTAAAAGTCAGCAGCTACAAAAAGTGTAGCTGCTGATTTTTAATAAACAGTGACTTACCTGTCTCCCGATCCAGCGATGGCTACACCGGAAGCCTCGCTTGTCTCCCCCTCCTCCCCGCGGTGGCGCCGTTATTGTAAGTGTGGGCACCAGCCGTGGCTTCACGGCCGGGCATGCACTGCGCGAGTCATGCTCCTGAAGATTGCCAGTAGGGAGGGGCCGCCTAGGCGGCCCAGAAATGGAAGGCGTAAGAGGGACAGGAAGTCCCTCTGAAACCTGGGGACACACTCCCCCCCCCCCCCAAAAAAAATGACATGCCAAATGTGGCATGTAAGGGGGCGAGGAGTGCTTAAAGCGGAAGTTCCATTTTTGGGTGGAACTCTGCTTTAAGGTGAAGGAAAAAAATTTACTGGAACGCATCAAAAACATCAGGACTGCATTTCTGAGGTGTGAACCAGCCCATAAAAGCAGAATTAAGAGGGGTTGTAAAGGTTAATTTTTATTAAAATAATAAATTTTATACTTACCTGCTCAGTGCAAGGGTTTTGCACAGAGCACCGATCCTCCTCTTCTGGGGTGACCCCATGGAAAGCTGCATTCCCCGTGGGCACCTGTGCGGGCGCGTTCATGAGTCCTGCTGCTGCGTCCATTGACACAGACAGCAGGACTCGGCCCCGCACCCATGTCACTAGATTTGATTGACAGCAGTGGGAGCCAATGGCTCCTACTGCTATCAATCTATCCAATGAGGACAGAGACAGCGGCTGGAGCTGCTGGGCTTGTGCACAGTGCTGAAACGATCGGGTTCAGGTAAGAAAGGGAGGGGGGGGGGTGGGGGCAGCTGCAGCACAGAAGGTTTGGTGAAAAACCTGGAAAATTTACAACCCCTTTAAACCCTCCTATCCTTTACGGCCAATGAAGTTGCTTCTATTTGATCTGCAACTGACATGGTGCTGCACAAGTGATCGATTCTGACACAGCCATTTGATGATTTGACAATTTGGTTGAGGACACAAGCAGATGTGAAAGTTAGCAATCCCAGCACTCCAGGAATGCATCTGTTTTTTTGAAACCAAGAAATCGATGGGTTTAGTTCCGCTTTATGATTTACAGTACTGCTGAAAAAGAGGCTCTGGGCTTCAGCAAAATGGCCGCCTCCAGCAAGAAGCAGGAGCAATGCTGGAGGCAATTCCCAGCACACGCTAATTTTGGTAGTATAATTATTAATGTGGAATGGATGTTCCTTGCTAAAGAACATTATTTTATATCAAGTAGTTATGGGTAAAGCTCTTCTTTCACGAACGAAAACAAAAATACAATTTTCTGTTGTGCACATCTCTACCGATGTCAGCTGAGTGGCACAATGTGCTGCCAGAGAAGACAGCGATCAGGCAGGTGGATGTCTTATTGCATGACACTGCAACAACAAGCCTGTCTGCTCATGGTTTGCATCAAGGGAACTTTAGTTTTGCTCTAACCACTTGCCGACCAGCTCACATACTTATACTGCTACAATGTGGCAGCGCTGCGCGAATCGCCGTATATGCAACGTTGGCCCTTAAAATAGCTTTAGCAGGCGCGCACGTGCTGGGGGAGCTGATGTGAGTCGCCAACCGTGATCGCGGGAAAGAGCCAGAACAGGGGATCTGTCAACGTAAACAGACAGATCCCCATTCTGTCAGAGAAGTGTTAACCCCTTCCCTGCCATTTACACAGTAATCAGTGCATTTTTATAGCTCTGATCGCTGTATAAATGTCACTGGTCCCCAAAAAAGTGTCTGATGTGTCCGCCGCAATGTCGCAGTCCCCAAAAAAAAAAAAAAAAATTTGCTGATCACCGCCATTACTGGTTAAAAGAAAAAATTCTAAAAATATCACCTACTTTGTAGACGCTATAACTTTTGCGCAAACCAATCAATATTACGCTTACTGCATTTTTTCCCCCAAAAATATGTATTAGAATATATATTGGCCTAAACTGAGAGAGAACATCGTTTTTTTTAGGATAGTTATTATAGCAAAAAGGGAAAAAAAAAATATTGATTTTTTTTCAAAATTGTTGCTCTCTTTCGTTGTTTATAGCGCAAAAAATAAAAGCCGCAGAGGTGATCAAACACTACCAAAAGAGAGCTATATTTGTGGGCAAAAAAAAAAAAAAAAAAGTGCATCAATTTAGTTTTGGGTACAACGTCACACGACCGCGCAATTGGTTAACCACCCCCCCCCCGGCCTATTGACAAATGATGTCCGGGCGGGTGGTTCATTATTCTGACTGGACGTCTGTTGACGTCCTCAGGATAATCCGCGGTCGCGCGCCCATAGGGGCACGCATCGCAGCCATTGGTGGTGCCATGCGTCAGTCTGACCCACCGCATTACTGACCAAGGTAAAAGGCTTCTGTGAAAGCCTTTTACAATGTGATCAGCCGTGACCAATCACATGGTAAAAGGCTTCCGTGGACGTCTTTTACCATGTGAACGTTAATCAGCGCAGCCCCCCTCAGGATCACCCCACTGGACCACTTGGGAGCCTGCCTGGGGTCCACCCCCCCCCGCGAGGAGGCCACCCAAGACCACCAGGTAGGAAATGAGGAGGCCACCCAGGACCACCAGGGAGCCCCCACTAGACCACCAGGTAAGGGCAATATAGGGCACTGTAGGGGTGGCACTGTGCCAATATATGATGCCTTCCAGTGCCATAAACAGTGCTGTATGCACCAGTGCCACCTATCAGTGACCACCTGTGCCACCTAAAAGTGCCCACCTCTGCCACGTATCAGTGTCCATCAGTGTTGCATATGTGCCCCATCATCAGTGCAACCTCATCAGTGCCAATCTGTACTGCCTCAGTGCCTGCCAGTCTAGCCTCATCAGTGCCCATCAGTGTAGCCACATCAGTGCCCATCAGTGACGGAGAAAATGTACTTTATACAGTTTTGTGACAGAAAGAAAAATGTTTTGTTTTTTTTTTTCAAAATTGTTCGGTCTTTTTTATTTATAGCACAAAAAATAAAAACTGCAGAGGTTATTTAATACCACCAAAAGAAAGCTCTATTTGTGGGAACAAAATGATAAAAAGTTTGTTTGGGTACAGCATCGCATGACCGCGCAATTGTAATTCAAATCGCAAAAGCACTGAAAGCTGAAAATTGGTCTGGGTGGGAAGTGTTCTAAGTGCCCGGTATTGAAGTGGTTAAAGTGACGCAGTGCCGAATTGCAAAAAATTGCCTGGTCATTAAGGAGGCAAATCCTTCCAGGGCTGAAGTGGTTAAAATGTTTGCAAGAAGCGTACGGTTCCTTTAGCTGGTGAGACTAGAGTGCCACCCTTGGGGTGCATGGGAGGGGGCGGAGCCTGCTCATACACATGTATCCATGGCAATGTCAGGCTGGGGCGGCCCCTTCCTCTGTCATCTCCAAATTGGGGAAAGAAATACAAGTGGGTGGAGCACCCCCATCACCCCAGACTCTGTAGGATGATGGGGGTGATTGCAATGAATGAAGCTCTCCTGAGCACTCATCCCTCTACATCAGCCTGATCTCCCATCACACACACACTATACAATCTCACTGCACAGTGCAGGGCCTCGGATTGGATGCACAGTGTATGGGTTGTTAGGCGTGCCCTCCTATCATCGTATGGTGCTGTATATCCACCATGACACTAGAGGGCGCTCTGCCCCCCGCACCCCACTCACATGTCCGCTCCATGCGGCTCACCTTTGCCGGCGGAGATGTTGCTGAAGCGGATCTGGGCCGGCTTATCCCGGTCCTGGTAGGCTCCCCTCTTCTTGCTACCACCGTTTCCTCCCCCTGGCGCTGCCGCCATGACTCTCGGCGCGGCGATATCCGGCATGATAGACAGAGCTCTCCACACACACTAATATCACAGAGGTCTCGGCTGTGCGGAGGATGACGATGGATGAATCTCGCCCCTGTACCAACCCTGAGCCTGAAGCTTCCAGAACAAAACGCCGGTTGGAGGCGGAGCTTCCAGGACGTAAGGAAAGTCTCTACATTACGTGGTGACGTTCCGGCGCCTTCCAGCGCGCCTAAACCTTGTTATGCCCACCAAAAACATGGCGGTGGATGGTTCTGTCAGAGCCGCTTCCGCCAGGGAGGGTCACGTGAGGGTTGACCGGATCACGTGGTCGTGTAGCTGTCATGGCTGATGCTGAGAACATGAAATCTCTGAGTGGGTTACTGAATGGGATTGCTCAGAGCAGGTATTATGGGAACTCGGAGATCAATGAGGAGCTGCTGAAGAGGGAGCTGTACCCCGATTTGCCGCCAGATGAGTTCCGAGCGCTGCACGACAAGATGCAAGGAATTGTCAAGGTAATCATCATCATAATCCAAGGGTCCTGCCATGGCAATGGTCAGTCCTATTTCACACAGCCTTCAGCTTCTATAGGAGCAGTGCGATCAGCAAGCTTTGTTGAAGCTTTTGAAGTGTCATTCAGCTCCAGTGTGTAAAGGTTGTACAGTGATGGTAAAGCACCCCCCCCCCAATAATAAACAACTCTATTTGCCCAATGGTTTTGTACAGGGAAGTCCCAAACCTCCTCTTCTGCGCGTGCCACCATAGAAAGCTGCTTGCCCATGGGGTACTCCTGCTAACTTGATTCTGAGCTGGGCTGTGTGTGTCCATTGACACACACAACAGAGTTCAGCCCCACCTCTCCGCTCCTTCCACATCGGATTTGATTGACAGCAGTAGGAGCCAATGGCTCCTGCCGCTGAGTCCTATAAGGAGATAGAGCGCCACTGCAGACGGGCACATAGCTGGATCAAGAGAGGCCTCAGGTAAGTATGTGGAGGGTGAGGGGGAGATACAGGGACAATTTTTATTTGAATGCAGGGAATGCATTAAGGTAAAACATGTTGGGCCTTTAGAACCACTTGTGGTGGAGTAAACGTCCATGCATAACTTTTACCTATAGGTTAGGAGGAGTGTTAGATGTACTAGGAGATTTAGCTACACTAACACATTGAAGCCAAACTCCATCTAACACTTTATAATAGTTACAGCAAACTGTTTTTTCTTTTGTAATAAAGGTTTTACTTAAAGCAGTTGTCTACTCAATTTAACAATCCCAACTAATATAATTAATGTAATCCTTGACCTATTAGAACACAGACCGCCATATTTATATGTAAATTCTAATAACCTTACTGTGTAAAAAAGATATTTGAGATCGCTCCGTCCCTGCTGATTGCTGGTGCCATTGTAAGTGTGGGCTTCCGAGTCCTGTGCATGATTTCTTTCTGTCCACACTTCCTATAGATGGCCGTAATCCCGCGCCTGCGCATTAGGTTCGGCATAGCAGCCTCTTCCCCCTTTCCGGTTACTATGGAAATGAAGATTTTGCGTGATTGCCGGGGCTGACGTCCACAATAGGAAATGACGCAGCCCCGGCATACACCCTGCATTTTTAAGATAATTCGTTCCACAGCACTGCTTGTCAATGCAGTACTGTATGTGGCCAGAGGTCCTGGGGCATCTGGTGTATGCAATACCTTATGTGGCCAGAGGTGTGGTGGCGCTGGTGAGCCTCAGAGACCCTCGGAAACATTCGGAAATGCTCTGGAACTGTTTACACTATGGGAATTTCTGAATGCTTCCGAGAGTCTCCGAGGCTCACCAGCTCACCCCTGCACCTCTGGCCACATGTGGTATTGCATGCACAGAGGCTTAATTCTGCTCATTTTGCGAGAGTCAGGATTTTTTTTTTAAAAAATGCTTGTCTTTCAAAATGCTCGTTAACCACGTTACTTGTGAACAAAGATTCCACTGTATATAAATGATTTCTATTGAAGGGACATATTGGAAATTTTTCTGTTGCTCAGCAGCTATAGCCACTGATCTGTGTATTCTGACCCAGGAGAAAAATGTGTGATAGTGCTGCTCACAATGAATCTATAGTTTATATGACTATATTAAGATAAAGTGCTTGTGCTAAAAAAATCATCAATTAATAAAATGCCAATCTCAGTGCAAACATAGGTGACGATTCCATATAATCAATCATAAGGTGCAAGAAAATGAATAAATTAGGCTATTTATGATAGTCCAATAATGCTTCTTTAACCATTTGACCACTGGGCACTTAAACCCCCTTCCTAACCAGACCAATTTTCAGCTTTCAGCGCTCTCATATTTTGAATGACAATTACTCAGTCATACTACACTGTACCCAAATGAAATTTTTGTCCTTTTTTCACACAAATAGAGCTTTCTTTTAGTGGTATTTAATCACCATTGGGGTTTTTATTTTTTGCGCTATAAATAGAAAAAGACTGAAAATTTTGTTAAAAAAAAAGAAGCAAATTTTCTTCATACATTTTGGCCAAAATTTATACTGCTATATATCTTTTGTAAAAATAACCCAAATTAGTGTATATTATTTGGTCTTTGTGAAAGTTATAGCGTCAACAAGCTATGGTGCCAATCACTGAAAATTGATCACACCTGATGTACTAACGCCCTATTTCATTTCTTGAGACCCTAACAAGCCATGAAAGTACAAATACCACCCAAATGACTCCTTTTTTGGAAATTGGGCAGTCCAAAGTATTTAGAGGCATGGCAAGTTTTTTTGAAGTTGTAATTTTTTTCCCACAACTCTTTGCAAAATGAAGATTTTTTTTTTTCTGTTTTTTTTTTCCCACAAAATTGTCATATTAACAAATTATTTTTCACACCCAGCATATGCATACCACAAACTACACCCCAAAACGTGTGTGAGCCTTTTACACAGCCTGGCCACATACAGAGGCACAACATGCAGGGAGCACCATCAGGCGTTCTAGGGACATAAATTACACATATCATTTCCTGACTACTTCTTGCACTTTTGAAGGTCCTGGAGCACCAGGACAATGGAAACGCCCAAAAAATGACCCCATTTTGGAAAGTAAACATCCCAACATATATTCTAGGAGGGATAATGAGTCTTTTGAACATGCCATTTTTTACCACAAGTTTTTGGAAAATGTTTTTTTTACACAGTTGTCCATTTATACAATATTTCTAACACACAGCATGTACATAGCAAAAATTACACCCCAAAATACTTTCGGCTACTCCCTCTGAGTATGGTGATACCACATGTGTGAGACTTTTCCACAGCCTGGCCACATACAGAGGCCCAACATACAGGGATCACCATCAGGCATTCTAGGGGCATACATTTCAAATCTAATTTAACTACCTATTACACTATTGTGAGGCTCTGTAGTGGCACTGATGGGTGCTGTAGTGGCACGAATGGGCACTGTAGTGGCATGGATGTGTCACGGATGAGAACTGATGTGGTATGGTTGAGCATGAATAAGGCATAAATGAGCATGAATGGAGGTGGATGAGCTTTAAATGGGGATGGGTGAGCGCGGATGGTGATGGGTGAGAGCGGATGGTGATGGATGAGCATGGATGAGGCTGGATGGGTGAGCACGGCTGGATGGGTGAGCACGGCTGGATGGGTGAGCACGGCTGGATGGGTGAGCACGGCTGGATGGGTGAGCACGGCTTGTTTACATTTGATCGCTCCGTCATTTGACCAATCGATCACGTGGTAAACGGGTGTTGTGAGTGGCCATTTACTGCGATCCGTGATGCGCTCGGTCTCACGGACCCGGCGGTCATGGATGCTCCCGGGTGCGTGCCCCAGGGGGCAAGCAGGAGTGCGATTCTGGGAGGACGTTATAGTACGCCCTTCCAGAACAATTGATCCACCTTGCGACCCTGTATTTACATTACACGGTTGGCAAGTGGTTAAAGACACTCTATAGAACCTATCAAGGTGATTTGTGCCTTATAGCACCGAAATCTATGTAAATCCACTCAGTGACGTGTATCCCCTTCACCAGGTGCAATGCACGCTAGCTCAGCTCCATCTAAGACCAATCAGGGGTCATATACACATGACTATGGATGATAACTGGTGTTCCAGTTCCTTTGGCAGATACGACTCTTCCCGTTTAAATATGGCTAGATACCAGTCCAGCAGTTCCAAGGTAACATAGGGAAAAAAGCTTCCAATAGTGTAGTATCCGAGGTAAGACCGCAAACAAATCACACCAACCCAGCTTCATATAATGCACTCACATTTATTCAATAAAAACAACACATGTATAAATATAGCAGATCTCACGTCTACAATCCATCAAACCGCCAGGTTTCACCTCTACGTCTTACGCCACCGACCACGTGGCTTCATCTGGAGAGAATAAGGAAACGTTCATTATATGAAGCTGGGTTTCTGCTATCTTACCTTGGGTACTACACTATTGGAAACTTTATTCGCTATGTTACCTTGGAACTGCTGGTGACTGGTATCGAGCCATATTTAAAGGGGAAGAGTTGTAACTGCCAAAGTAACTGGAACACCAGTTATCATCCATAGTCATGCGTATATGATCCCTGATGGTTCTAAGATGGATGTGAGCGTGCATTGCACTTGGTGAAGGGGATACATGTCACTGATTTCGGTGCTATAAAGGCATGAATCACCTTGATAGACTCTATATAGTGTCTTTAAAGAAGCATTATTGGACTATCATAAATAACATAATTTATTCATTTTCTTGCACCTTATGATTGATTATATGGAATCGTCACCTATGTGTGCACTGAGATTGGCACTTTATTAATTGATGATTTTTTTGTAATACATCATGGCAAGACACTGCTTCATTACGAGTTCAAAGTAGGTGGTGTAACTTCCTTGGTCCCCATACACAATAATCACTGCTTGGTTTTCCTGAAACGTCTATAAAGTAGGTAGGGGGATCATATATTGGATAGATTAGGCATTTCCGTTTTAAATACATGTTTCTGAGACCTTTAGCCACCTGTCCCAAATCTTGGTGTATTTGGATGGGCAACCTCTGTGGGTATAGATGAGTTTTTTATATGGCAGAGTATGGTTTATTTCAACTATCCATGTAGTGAACTCGGGTGGGTCAGTTCTCATTCATTGTCTGGTGATAACTTTTCTCGCAGAGAATAGTGTTTCAAGAAAATTTTAGTGAACTTATCCATGTCTGACTCCAGGAATATACCCAGAAGACAGGCAAGAAGGCTTGGGGTGTAGCGTGAACGGGGAGCCCATGGTATTGCGAAGAAATTGGACCACTTGTGTCCAGAATCCTTGATAGGACGTACCCACTGCATTGTTGCACTTTGGGCAATTGATGGTCTGATCTTGTTTGTATCTGGAGAGTCTTAGTGGGGTCGGGTATGAGCGGTGCAGAATATATATCTGTGTGAGACGGTCTAAGCATTTAGGAGAGGCTAGTTACAAGTGTCTAATGCATCACTCCATTCATCATCTTCCATGAAGCCTAGGTCACTTTCCCATCTAGATTTTTGTGCGTAAGCTATCGTAGAGGATGATGGGAGATGTAACATATTGTAAAAGATGGAGATCAGCTTCTTTGGGTCAGTGCTTTTGATCACTTCCATGAGGGGGTTGGATTCCAATTGGGAGTTGCCAGAAGGAAATTGAGCCCTGAAAGCGTGGTGGGTTTGCAAGTAGCGGAAAAACATCTGAGTAGGAAGGTTGTGTGCGGACCTTAGCTCATCTAATGTTTTAAGTACACCATTCTGAACTAGGTGTGACAGGTAAAACAGCCCTCTACCAATCCAGAGATCCTAGTTATGAATTTGTTGGAACTCGGGGAGAAACATGTTGTGCCATAAGGGAATGTGGTCTTGATGGGAGGGTAGTTTGAGCTTGGTAGGTGATATGTCCCATACATGTCTGTATTGGTGGAGTAAAGAGTGGCGGCCCCCTAGTGTGTCTGCACCCCTACTACCACCTGTTATCACTGTAAAGGGATCCTCTGTGCTGTGTGACCAGTCTGGGCATAAGAAGCTTAAAAACCTGGATCTATCCATTTTGTCTATATGGAATAACTGTGAGAGTTGAGCCCCTAAGTAGTATAAATTAATATCTGGCAAGGCAGTGCCCCCCAGATCTGTAGGGTTTTTCAATTTACGCCAGGGCAATTTATGTCTATTTCCCCAAATAAATGATTTTAGTATTGCCTCCATAATTTTGAAATGTTTGAGTGGGAGGTAGAGGGGCGAGTGCCAGGTCAGGTCATACACAGTATTTTGTAGGGATGCACCGAAATTTCGGCAGCCAAAAATTATCGGAATTTTCGTCCACAATCAAAAGTGTTTTCGGTATCGGCCAAAACAAAAAAACGGGCTGATACCGAAAAGGTGGCGGGTACCGTGCATTGCGGGGGTGTGTGTGCATCACATACCCCGCAATGGATGTGGGAGATTAGAAGATTCACAATGCACAGAGTGTGCTGCTTGTATGAGCCGCTCTGTGCATGAAACTGTCAGCTAATTGCACTGGAATGCAGAGAGAGCTGTCAGATCTTCAAGTTGATGTCGGCAGGTGGGCGGGACAGAACAGCTATCAAAAGCCAGCCAATAGGACGGGCTGGGCGGGTGTTAGCCTTCAGTCCCGCCCACCTCCGATTTCAGCGTGAAAATCTGACAGCTCTCTCTGCATTCCAATGTAATTAGCACACAGTTTCATGCACGGAGCGGCTCGTACATGCAGCGCGCTCTGTGCATCGTGAATCTTCTAGTCTCTTCTGCCAGTTCCGGCCAGTGCCGCCTGTCAGTGCCAATCAGTGCCACCTGCCAGTACCATCCAGTGCCGCCTGTCAGTGCCAATCTGTACCACATGCCAGTGCCACCTGCCAGTACCATCCAGGGCCACCTGTCAGTGCCAATCAGTGCCACCTGCCAGTACAATCCAGTACCATCCAGTGCCACCTGTCAGTGTCACCAATCAGTACTGCCTATCAGTGCTTCCAATCAGTGCCACCTATCAGCGCCAATCAGTGCCGCCTGTCAGTGCCCAGGCTGCATATGACAATTGTATATAAAAATATAAATATTTTTTAAAAACTGTCAGTTTTGGTTTTCGGGACCAAAATTTCCATTCGGTGCACCACTAGTATTTTGGGTAGAAATACAATTTATATAAGATTTATGCGCCCTAACACCCCTATGGGCAGCCAAGCCCATATTTGGGTTTTGTGTTTAATTCTAGTGAGCAGAGGAGTGACGTTGGGCCGAACGTAGTGCGCTGGAGAACAAGTGATTTGGATATTAGGTATTTAATTTGATCAACATTTTGTAATAGAATTGATGATTTTTTTTTTTTTTTTTTTTTTTTAGCAAAAGGCGCTTTATCTTAATATAGTCATGTATGCTATAGATTCATCGTGAGCAGCGCTATCACACATTTTTCTCTTATACTGTATATATTTTGTATGAAACACATTGGGTGATAGCAGCAGCCATATCTTTTTGTTTTATTTGGGTGGCAGTGCACAGCCACTGTTTGTTTTTATAATGAAATTTTCCTTCCAGCTCGTTTGTATGGATGCAGAAATCCTGTTTTTTTTGGGTTTTTTCCCCTTTCAACCATAAAAAAGGAACTGTATATAGCCAGCCTAAAGAAGATTGTACAACCAGACTGTATAGTGTATGGTCACCTTTCTTCCTATCCTAGAATATTCTGTACCAGAACATTGTTGATGTAACCTCTATCTGGGTGACTGATAATGTGCTGTGCACCATACATCAGTGTCCTGTATTTTGCTTTGCAAATACTGCTTTCACCTTTTGTCCATTTGTTGTGGATTTGAGAGTAGGAGTGGTTGAATGGTTGGCAAAAGACACAGGGCAGGGCTGACACCGCTCAGTCCACAAAAATGCTGTGTGTTGTGAGGCTACAAAAGGAATTAAAACAATACAAAAGAAAATTCCCAGCTTAATGCGGAGTTTCACCCAAAAAGTGGAACTTCCGCTTATCTGTCGCCCCCCCCCCCCCCGTGCCACATTTGACACCTTTCAGGGGGGAGGGGGGAGCAGGTACCTGTTTTCGACAGGTATCCTGTCCCCACTTCCACTGGACCTCGCTGCTGCGTGGTATGCCAGAAGTTTGCCCCCTCCTCCTCCTTCCCCTGCTGCCGGACCAGGAAGTGTTCTAATAATAAAAGTCAGCAGCTACAGTATGTGTAGCTGCTGACTTTTAATTTTTGGAGGCAGAGGCTGGAACACCGCTTTAACTCACCAGCCTGCTACCAACGAAATTATCCTGTCTAACAGTTTGCATTAAAAACACTGGTTTAGTTTGCACACACTTGCAAATACATGTGTTAGCTGCAGAGGCAACGACAAGGCACCCCATTATTATCTGCACTCCTAACTCTATACATTTATGAAAGCCTCCACAGTGGAAGCGCATGCATTTTAATGGCTCGATAAAGGGCAGGCGAGCCTGGAGGGAGCTCACCCCTCCTTAACCAATTTACAACCGGGCCATGGCCGATTGATGGCTACAGCGCGGTTTGTTAATTCCGGGAGGATGTACAGTGATGTCCTTCTGGAATCTCACTCCCGCGCGCCCCCTGGGAATATCCGTGATCCGGCGGATCACGGTAAACGGCCACTCGCAGCGGCCCTTTACCACGTTATTGTTCCATCAAATGACAGATCGATCAGATGTAAACAAGCCGGGGCATGTCCGGCTTATCTCTCACCTCTCCATGCCGATTAATACATTGTGAGAGAGGGGAGAGATTAGATGCAGCAGCGCTGCCTGCCGCCAGTCTGCATTCACCCCATCCATCCATCCTCAGTCATCCATCCTCAGTCATCCGTGCTCAGCCATCCCCATCCGTGCTCAGCCATCTAGAGTTGCCACCTCATCCCTTTAAACCCAAACACATATGAATTACACAGGTTCTGAGGCTAATTTAATGAAGATAAAGCACCAAGTGAGTTTAATTACCACCTTAATCAGCCACAGAACCTGTGTAATATGTGTTCGGGTTTAAAGGGATGAGGTGGCAACCCTACAGCCATCCCCATCCGTGCTTAGCTATCCCATCCTTGCCCAGCCACCCCCATTCACGGCTCATTTATGCATTATTTATGCTCATCCATGCCACATCAGTTCTCATCTGTGCCACATTCATGCCACTACAGTGCCCATCAGTGCCACATACAATGCCTCACAATAGTGTAATAGATAGTCAAATTCGATTTGAAATTTATGATCCTAGAACACCCCACGGTGCCTCCTGCATGTTTGGCCTCTGTATGTAGCCAGGCTGTGGAAAAGTCTCACACATGTGGTATCGCCATACTCAGGACTAGTAGCAGAATATATTTTGGGGTGTAATTTTTGGTATGTACATGTTATGTGTTAGAAATATTGTATAAATGGACAACTTTGTTTAAAAAAAACATTTTCCATGTGTTTTCATTATCTTTCCACATTTTCCAAAAACTTGTGGTAAAAAATGACATGTTCAAAAGACTCATTATGCCTCCTGGAATATACGTTGGGGTATTTACTTTCCAAAACGGGGTAATTTTTGGGCGTCGCCATTGTCCTGGTGCTCCAGGACCTTCAAAAGTGCAAGAGGTAGTTAGGAAATTATATGTGTATTTTTTTTCCCTAGAATGCCTGCTGGTGCTCCCTGCATGTTGGGCCTCTGTATGTGGCCAAGCTGTGTAAAAGTCTCACACATGTGGTATCGCCATACTCAGGAGGAGTGCCAGAATGTGTTTTGGGGTGTAATTTGTGGTATGCATATGCTGTGTGTGAGAAATAACCTGTTAATATGACAATTTTGTGAAAAAAATGAAAAGAAAAAAAATTCTTCATTTTGCAAAAATTGTGGGGAAAAATGCCAACTTCAAAATCTCACCGTGCCTCTTACTTTGGAATGTCTACTTTCCAAAAAGGGGTCATTTGGGGGGTATGTACTTTCCTGGCTTTTTAGGCCTCATACACACGGACGTTTTTTATCGCTGCGTTTTTGAGCATTTTTTCCAGCTCTCCATGTTAATCAATGGCCCCATAAAAACACTGAGGTTTTTAAACTGTAGATAGCGTCGGCATTAGTGAGCTGAAAGCAGGACCCATGGCCAGCGTGTTCCGAGGCTGTAGTGTTATGGCGTTTTTGACGCTGAGCTGGCAAAACGCTCACTAACGCGCATTAACGCAGTAGTGACGTTAACCAGCGTTTTTAGCACTGGCGTTTTCTGGTTAAAAATTAGCAGAGGAATGTTTTTTTTAAACATAACGCCTATTGACGCCGATTTTTCCTGGACGATGGGCCCAACGTTACAGCTAATTTATTTAATACGCCCGTGTGTATGGGGCCTAAGTGTCTCAAGAAATGAGATGAAATGAGTTAGTCAGTACATCAGGTGTGATCAATTTTCAGTGAATGGCACCATAGCTTCAGCTTGTAGACTCTATAACTTTCACAAAGACCAAATAATATTCACTGACTTGGGTAATTTTTACCAAAGATATGTAGCCGTATAAATTTTAACCAAAATTTATGAAGAAAAATGGCTAATTTGCTAAATTTTATAACCATAACGAAGAAAAATGCATTTTTCATTTGTAGCGCAAAAAATAAAAAACCCAGTGGAGATTAAATACCACCAAAAGAAAGCTGTATTTGTGTGAGAAAAAGGGCAACAATGTAATTTGGGTACAGTGTTCATGATTGCCATTCAAAATGTGAGAGCACTGAAAGCTGAAAATTGATCAGGTTGTTAAGGAGGTTTAAGTGCCCAGTGGTTAAGTGGTTACACTCAGGGGCACACTGGACACCTAGCACATAGCACCATGGCAGCAACGGTGTCCAGTGCGTCCCCTCATGAATATTTCAACTGTGCAAACAAAGGGCCACTGCCCCCACCTATAACTGGCCTTTACAGCAAGGAGCATATGGAAGGGCAACGCATGCAAAACAAAAGAATATTCCAAGCTCATCTCGCCAGCCGGCCTGCTACCATCCGAATTAACCTAGCAGTTTGCGTTAAAAACTAATTAACCACTTCAGCCCCGGAAGGATTTCACACTTTAGGACCAGAGCACTTTTTGCGATTCGGGACTGCGTCGCTCTAACTGACAATTGCGTGGTCGTGCGACGTTGTACCCAAACGAAATTTGCATCCTTTTTTTCCCACAAATAGAGCTTTCTTTTGGTGGTATTTGATCACCGCTATGTCATTTCTGATCGCCGCTATAAACAAGAGAAAAGCGACCATTTTGCAAAAAAAAACTAATTTCTTACATTTTGCTAAAATACAAATCCAAAAAAAATATAAAAAAACATTTTTTTTTCAACGGTTTTGGCCGATTTATATTCTTCCTCATATTTGTGATAAAAAAAATCGCAATCTGCGTTTGATTGGTTTGCGCAAAAGTTTGCCGCGTTTCCGGATGATGAGAATTCATTTCTGGGGTTTTTATTATTTTTTTTACTTTTTACTAGTAATGGCGGCGATCTGGGATTTTTAGCGGTACTGCGATATTGCAGCGGACATGTTGTTGGATCATTTTGACACTTTTTTAGGACCATTGGCATTTATGCAGTGATCAGTGCTATAAAAATGCATTGATTACTGTGTAAATGCCATTGGCAGTGAAGGGGTTAACCTGGGGGGGGCGCTCTAATAACTGTGTTCCCTGGGAGTGTTCTAACTGTATTAGTGTTTGACTGGCAGGGGAAGGGGAGTGATCACGGCTTTCATATAGAGGAAGGCCGTGATCACAGCCCTTCCCCCTCTCACAGAACGGAGATCCGTGTTTACATGCACGGATCTCCACTCTTTCACTGCGGGGGGGGCATCCTGGGCAGCCGGCGGAGATCGAATCGGCCCTACCCGCTCCCTGACCCCCCCCCCCCCCCGGACACAGTGGGCGCGCGCACACTTACAGTGCCCGATCTCGCAGCCGCCGTCATATGACGGCGGTTTGCGCTACAGAACCACCTTGTCGCCGTTAACCTGCGGTTGGCGGTCGGCAAGTGGTTAAACCCCTGTTTTTAATGCAAACTGTTGGACAGGTTAGTTTGGTTGGTAGCAGGCACCGCAATGGACACCTTTGCTGTCATTGTGCTGTATGTTGGGTGTTCAATGTGCCTCTGTGCCTTTAATGAGGGGTGGGCTTCCTCCAGGCTTATCTGCCCTCTGCCTCTCCTATCCATTATAATGCATGCACTGCTATGGAGGCTCTCAAAGATGTATATAGTTAGGACTGCGGATAATAATGGGGTGTGTAGTCGCGGCTTCCGTAGCTTACGAGTACTTTTGCAAATGTTTGCTAACAAGACCTCTGTTTTTAACGCAAACTGTTAGACAGGATAATTTGGTTGGTAGCAGGCTGTCTGGCGAGTTGAGCTGGGAAGTTTCCATGCGTTGTCCTTCCATGTGCTCCTTACTGGGAAAGGCCAGTAAGGTTGCATCCAAACCTAGGCAATCCAACTTGCAGGGCAACTCTGAGTCGCCCCACTCGAGGCGACTTCAGCGTGGCTTGCAGTCGGCTTCTGTAATAGAAGTCAATGCGAGTTGCCTGAAGTCGACTCAAAAGTAGTACAGGAACCTTTTGACTTGAGTCGCTCCTATTTAGAACGGTTCCATTGCAATGCATGGAGGCGACTTGTCCGGCGACTCAAGTCGCCGGACAAGTCGCCTATGTGTGAACTGGCTCTTATAGGTGGGGGCAGTGGCCATTTGTTTGTACAACAGGAATTAAGCCTTGTTCAAACAGGTGCTGGTACTCATGCCACGTGCAGAAGGCCTTTGTTTTGGCTTCTGCATCCAACCCCAGCTGCGTGCAGGCAGCCTATGGAGGTGGATGCAGAGGGCTGTACAGACACATCTGCGTGTCAAAATTTGACAGCAGATTGTTTTCTTTCAGGGCCTTGCATCTGCCCCTGCATGGCTGTCAAATTTTGACATGCGTCTGAGTCTGCATCCACCTCCATAGCCTGTCTGCACGCAGTAGGCGTCAAAACAAAGGTCTTCTGCATGTAGCACTGGTGCCAGTGCCCATCTGAACGAGGCCTTAGGAGCCAAGGGTGTTTCTGGTAGATCAGCAGGTATTTTCCTCTCTTTAACCTCTTGAGTACCAGCCAGTATATACTTCTTCGTCACCAGGCTGTGAGGAAGCCGGTTCAGAGCAATGATGTGCAGTCAAAACTGGAGTGAATGCATGTAGACAGAAATGGCTGAAAGAGACAGGAGGAGATGAGCAGTCCTAAGTTGCAACAACAGAAAAGGTGAAGACCGTATTGTAAAAACATGGTAACTGTTAATAATACAAAGTCCTTTTTTAATTGAGGATTTTATTAAAAGAAAGTCAAGGCAAAATTACATAGGACTAACAAAAATTAACAATGTGGTATAGCCAATACAATTAGTAATGGGGTATATGGCGCAATAAGTATTTGTGTGTACATAAATGTCTTTGCAGAACAGCAAAAAATTCATGGAGTCCACTTGGAGCGTTCAGGGTAACTTTCTGCTGATTTCAATGCACCAGATGCAGCACCTCTGAAGAGACTGAAGTATCTCTAAGACTAAGCAAACCAATAAGGCCCCTTTCACATGGGCTTTCCCTTGAGGTCCTCCTGTCGGTATTTCAGGCGGACCTGATCAGACACTCCATTCACCCCTATGGGGCAGCGAATGTCAGCGGTGACATGTTCGCTATGAAAGTGTTGAAGCTGGATAAGCTTATCTCTTTCAGAAATAGCAGTAGTTAAGTAAGAACCTATAAATTCTTTCCGATCTTCAGAGAGATCTGGAATATCTAGTGTCCATTGACTCTGCACTTGGGCAAACCATGAGAGGAAATAGCACTTTGCATAGTCTAGACCAGTGGTCTCCACTGCAAACGTTACGGGGAGCCGTATGAGGTCCTTTGGTTGATTTTATTCCGCTTGTTGCTTATTTTTTTCCAGTGAAGGGCAATGACATCAATGATGGGGCCAATTCCTATCAATGACATCAATGATGGGGCCAATTCCTACCAATGACATCAATGATGGGGCACTGTTCCTCCCAATGACACCAGCAATGGGTTTACTCCGGCTGATGTTAGCACATTTTGTACTCCTGATGGCCACAGTCCGGCCCCCCCGAAAGTCTGAAGGACAGTAAACTGGCCATTTGTCTAGAAAACTTGGAGACCCCTAGTCTAGACATTAGCTGAGTGTGTACAGGATGAAGAAAAGTTTTTTTTTTTTTTTTTTTTATTCTTTTCTAGGATGAATTGTTGGAATACTGCATCTTGTATCCCAAATTGGGCTGTTGCATGTTTTAATTGCAAATAACTATAACGCCAACTATCAGGCATATTAAGTTCCTGTTCAAACAATGAGATTGATTTAAAAATACCCTTTAGGCATAATTGGTGAACATATTTTAGTCTTACATGGGCCCATTGACGCCCACTGGATAAGTGCAAAATGTGCCTCAGATTTTGATTGTGCCAAACTGCAGGGCTGGCCTTACCATGGGCAGCAGTGGGTCCATTGGACCCAGGCAGCACTTTGAAAGAGGCAGCAAATTCAACCACGGCTGCCTCTCCTTCTTCTCTTTTATTTACCCAGCAAATTGATGACCAAGATTTTTTTCCAGCAGTTTTGTGTATCATGATGACAACTGCTCCCCCCCCCCACCCCCTGGGCTGCTCCACCTGCCTCTATACTACCCCAGCCTGTCTATATACTACCTAGCCTGCCTATCCACTACCCTAGCCTGCCCATATACTGCCCTAGCCTGTCTATATACTACCCTAGCCTGTCTATATACTGCCCTAGCCTGTCTATACTACCCAAGCCTGTCTATATATTACCCTAGCATGTCTATATACTACCCTAGCCTGTCTATATACTACCCTAGCCTGCCCATATACTGTCCTAGCCTGTCTATATACGACCCTAGCCTGTCTATATACTGCCCTAGCCTGTCTATATACTGCCCTAGCCTGTCTATATATTGCCCTAGCCTGTCTATATATTACCCTAGCCTGTCTATATACTACCCTAGCCTGTCCATATACTACCCTAGCCTGTCTATATTCTACCCTAGCCTGTCTATATATTACCCTAGCTGGCCTATATACTACCCTAGCCTGTTTATATACTACCCTAGCCTGTTTATATACTGCCCTAGCCTGCCCCTATACTACCCTAGCCTGCCCCTTGGAATCAAACATTATGGTATGTCATATCATTTTGCATATAGACAAGGTGATGTGGCATGTAAGTCTGACTTTCTGACAATTTTAGTTTTAATTATCATGATATAAAATAATGGATGTGGAGGCCCTTTGGTAGGCGAGATTCTTTTTTTTTGGGGGGGGGGGGGGCAGCATTTCATTCTTGGGCCCAGGAAGCACAATGTCAAGGGCCGGTCCTGCCAAACTGGATAAGTCGGGTTATGTTATCTAGTTCTAGTGGTAACATTTTTGGCACTGCTTAAAAATCTTTAAATATAGAGTTAATATAAAAGTTCCTTCAGCTGGAGGAAGAGAATGTCTATAAATAATATTGGCACAAGTTTTGTAGGAGGAAACTATAGCTGCTTTTACAGCTGTTGTAATATTCAACTGAGGGAATAACCACCAGTGTATTAATACATGTGCAAGGCAAAATAATATACACGCAGATTAGGAAGCGCCAACCCACCTTGTGACGATGGAAGATGAAGTGTTGCAAGGGAGAACCTAGGGATATTGGGGTGTCTTAGAAAGGCCGACATTAAAGTGTCCAAATCCTCAAATATACATTTAGGGATATACAGAATATTGGTGAGCTATCAAAAACATGTAGAAATTTCAATAGCAATACCATTTTGGAGAAAATTATTCTTCCTAGTAAATTGAGGGGAAGTTTAATCCGATTTAGCAGTTTTAGTACGGCGGTGGCTTGTGCAGCCAAGCCACCTGATCATTCCCACACACCCCCGTATGTGTCAGGTTCCCCATGCGCCGCACCTGCCATGTTTTTCAGGCACTGGGCACCCATTGATGGATCCTGAACCATCATGGCAGGTGCTGCTGGGTGGAGTGCGGGGAGATCAGCAAATGTCCATTCCCTGATCTCTACTTCCTTTTACTGACCCAGAAGAGACATGTGAAATGTTACTTCTGGGTCCTGTTGTCACTTTGGTATGGCTGGGGAAGAAGCTAATTAACTGCAATTTGCACTCTATTAGCTGATATCTCAATAAGGAGAACCTGCATTAAAAAAAAAAAAAATTAAAGCTACACCCAAGCACTTAAAGTAGAACTAGTGATGCACCGAATGGAAATTTTGGTGCCGAAACCGATACCGAAAATGAAGGATGCACTAGGCCGAAAACCGAAACCGATACCGAAAATGACATTTTTTATAAAAATAAATGACTTATTATTTTTTTAAAAACTGTCATTAAATAATAAAGGTTTTCTTTTTTTATATAGAATATTAGAATTGTATTACTATATTTTACTTTTATTACCAAGTTAATGAATAAAAAAATACAGTCCAGTAGCGTAAAGTAAGTAAGTACTTTAATAAAGTAAAGTTACCCACATGACACAGAAAATAAAATAAATACATTCAATAATAATAAACTTAATGTACATATTCTGCACAATAAAACAAATAAAATAAAACATAAAAAAACAGGCATAATATAAAATGCCAACTTGAAGCACATTGCAAGGACTAAGAGCCTCTATGCTTGTTGTATAGACATATTTTTTTTCACATATAATTTTCACGGTTTATTGTTCAAAAATAGAAGAACTGTAAAACAAGACAGGGTGCACAGGCCAGTACAAACCGTCAGGTGTACCAACAAAGCTTATTGTCAAAGTAAAACATCAGCTTATAGGCCACGATATACAATATTATCACATCAACAATTATTTTACTTTTTGTCTGGCCACCACCATATGATATCTTGTTGGTCGTACACATTAGTCAAGTTCAACTTTGTGGCGCAATACAATCGGACAATCCAAAAGGAAGGTCAACAGGGTAATACACTACACTATTATAACATATAGCACCGGATATTCGACTACAAAATGAAACTGTTATTCGAAACAACCATGTGGACTGCCAAACATGACCGGACACGTGGGACAGAACAAAATGTCAAGAAGATAAAAACTTGTTATTTGGCACTTTTAATATACACTTTTTTTTATACAGATATGTTGTTCGTAT
>BLSH010475806.1:896361-909354 GCA_018402905.1 Glandirana rugosa
ATATATATATATATATATATATATATATATATATATATATATAATATATATATATATATATATATATATATATATAATATATATATATATATATATATATATATATATATATATATATATATATATATATATATAAAAAGTTAAAGCTTTACAATCACTTTAAGGTTTATATCTACTTAACCAGTTCCACGCTGCCTACCACATATTTACGGCGGCAGTGTGGACGCTGGCCACAAATCGCCGTAAAAAGACGGCAATCTGCGAATGGCCGCTAGGGGACGCGCCCGCCGCACTCCTGAGGAGTGTGCCCGCGGCTCGGGCGGACCCGATGTCCGCCGCGATGAGCGGCCACAGACTAAGAACGGGGAACCGCCGATGTAAACACGGCGGTTCCCCATTCTGACAGTGCAGGCATGGGAGATCTACTGATCCCTGTCACTGGAATCAGTTAGATCTCTCATGCCCATGGTAGCCCAACCCCCCCACAGTAAGAACACACACAGGGAACACAGTTAACCCCTAGATCTCCCCCTGCAGGTTAACCCCTTCACTGCCAATGACAATTATACAGTAATCAGTGGACTTTTACATTTCTGATCGCTGAATAAATGTCATTGGTCCCAAAAAAGTGTCAAAAATGTCTGACATGTCCGCTGCAATATCGCAGTACCACTAAAAATCGCAGATCGCCGCCATTACTAGTAAAAAATAAAAAAACTTTAAAAACCCCAGAAATGAATTCTCACCATCCGTAAACGCGGCCATTTTTGCGCAAACCAATCAATAAACGCCGATTGCGATTTTTTTTTTTTTTTTATCACAAATATGAGGAAGAATATAAATCGGCCAAAACCGGTGAAAAAAAAATTTTTTTTATATATATATATTTTTTTTTGGATTAGAATTTTTGCAAAAAGTAAGAAATTTGGTTTTTTTTGCAAAATGGTTGCTCTTCTTTTGTTTATAGCGGTGATCAGAAATGACGCAGAGGTGATCAAATACCACCAAAAGAAAGCTCTATTTGTGGGAAAAAAAGGACGCAAATTTTGTTTGGGTACAACGTCACACGACCGCGCAATTGTCAGTTAAAGCGACACAGCGCCGAATCGCAAAAAGTGCTCTGGTCCTAAACCGGGAAATTCTTCCGGAGGTGAAGTGGTTAAACAAAATATAAAACTTGAAAGATACTACAGGCGGTCCCCGGATTACAAACAAGATAGGGTCTGTAGGTTCGTTCTTAAGTTGAATTTGTTTGTAAGTCGGAACAGGTATATTTTTTAGGTGTAGCTTCAGCCAAAAAAACTATTTTTAAGCTTTTTGGATAGCATAGGGAAGGGGTAACACCCCTGTAATGTTTGTTTTGCTGTCTAAGTTCTGTTCAGAAGATTTCACCTCACTTCCTGTCCCAATGATAATTGGATTTTGGAAAGCTTCAGTGGAGACACCTTTTTCCCATAATAACTCTTACAGCAATGCATTTCCCTTCCTAGGGGGAGATTTCCTCTCACTTCCTGTTGCCTTCCTCCGTTTGTAAGTAGGAGTCGTTTGTAAGTCGGATGTTTGTAACTAGGGGGACCGCCTGTACTTGGTTTGAGCACCAATGTTATATGTAGTTGTGTTGGAGATTTTTCTGATCTTTGTTTACAGCAGATAATAAGGTGTTACCCAAATTCTTTGTCTCCGAGCTCTGATTTTATTGGGTGGTTGCATGGCATTTCCAAAATTATTTAGGAGTGAAGGTAAACAGGGCTTTTTTTCTTTCTAATGCATTTACTTTGGACTAGTGCAGTACTACTTTTAACCACTAGATGGAAGCAGAGAAATTTGCAAAAGAAACCATGCTGAAAAAAGAGCTGTATGCTTAACGCCTGTCAACAAACATAAGCTGTTATGAGCCAATATAATTAACACTGCTCACCTGTAAAGCTTTCTCCTTTTATATAGTAAAATACTGATGACATCTTTATGAAGGAGCAAAAGGGAAAGCCGCTGAGTGCAGTAATTCTTGAACAAGTTAAACTGGAGTCGGGCTTTATTTTGTCTCGATCCGCCTCCTGTAATCCTTGCTATAGCAGAAAGCTGGAAAAAGATTTGTCTGCACCCTTAAGCTGGGTATACACCTTTTTTTTTCCAGTCTTTTTCATCCAACCTGCGGGTCCACTGAGCTATTCCATTCTGACAGCAGGGGACCCCCCCCCCTTTCCTGTCGGGAAAAAAACTGATCAGTGCTGAAACCATTGGGTGAAAGCAAGTGACGGCTGGCTCTCCAGTTTTTTGGGGGGCCACCCGCCCCCCAGCGGTTTTGCTAACCTCCCGCAGCATTTTTTACTGACAAAACATGTATAAATTACTGGCGGAGCACTTTTTTATTGACAACCTGAAAAAATTTCTGAACTCCTATTAAAAACTAAGACAACTGCTATTTAAACAGTATAAACACAATATGGAAACATTGACAATACCCTTAACAAGTAATTTGCATGGTTTACGCTTAAAACGTCAACACAGCATTACAAATTATCAGCCCCGATATTTATTTACAGACAGTTGTAAAAAAAAAAATCACAGATTTTTACTAACTGTCAGTAAATTTATATATAAATACAACACCGTAGGGGCACATAGAGAAGATGGAGGGAAGCTGCAGCCCCAACAACCAGGTACAGTAAACAATTTTATAAAATGGGCTGCTCTAAACTGGAATTGATAAAAATTATATCAAAAATTGGTACAAACTATAAATTACAGTGTACATCTATCCCTCATAGGATGCATAAGAGGAACTCCAATCATTAGGACACATGAATCCATATAATGTGGATGTCAGTACCCAATTCAAACAAAACAAAATCCTGCACACTATGATCATGAGTGTTCATAAAGATAAATCCACCCGTTGGAAAGCTGAAACAGAGATGGGGGTATAGATCTCCAAATGTATCTAATGTGTATACATTTATAGGCTGTTAAATGTTCATATAAACCAACACGTGTAATATGGAGGGAAGGGGAGCAGGGCAACTGGTGTTCATATTCAGCAGATATTTGTGTGAAAATCCATCACCAGATACTAAATGTGCTTACCAGACATCAGCAGAAACAGCGCCTAGGCTATTCACCCAGCCAGGGTCCCCTTAGAGAATTGGAAGCTCGTCTCCCCCGTGATGTCCGTACTGTTTGTAAACCCACTCCAGATCTGCTTCCCCTTTGGGTCAATACAACCATGTAATAAAAAGCTCCAATAGTGTAATATTGTAAAACACCTCGATTTATTATTTAAAAGTATTGCACTTACATTTCCAAATGTAAACCATGCATGAGATGGCATAAAACAGCTGGCTGACTAGTGTAGCTGAAAACAGAAGGCGGTGACATCAGCGCATCTTCCCTGATGCACGTTTCGTCTTCAGATAGATGTTGTCTGTATTACTGGGTACTGGCTGGGCTGCATTGCCGGGCACTGGTGAGGCTGCATTGATGGGCATTGGTGAGGCTGCATTGATTGGCACTGCTCGGGCTGCATTGCTGGGCTGCATTGCCGGGCACTGGTCGGGCTGCATTGCCGGGCACTGGTCGGGCTGCATTGCCTGGCACTGGTCGGGCTGCATTGCTGGGCACTGGTCGGGCTGCATTGCCGGGCACTGGTCGGGCTGCATTGCCGGGCACTGGTCGGGCTGCATTGCCGAGCACTGGTCGAGCTGCATTGCCGAGCACTGGTCGAGCTGCATTGCCGAGCACTGATTGGGCTGCATTGGATGGGCACTGGTAAGGCTGCATAGATGGGCACTGGTAAGGCTGCATAGATGGGCACTGGTAAGGCTGCATTGCTGGGCACTGGCCAGACTGCATTGCTGGGCACTGGGGAGGTTGCATAGATGGGCACTTATGAAGCTGCATAGAGAGGCACTGGCCAGGCTGCATAGATGGGCACTGCATTCTTTATGTAGCGTGCTCCTGAGCCCTGCATTTTTACGTAGTGCGATCCTGAGCTCTGCATTCTTTATGTAATGCGCTCCTTAGCCCTAACGCACTCCTAAACTCTGCACTTTATCTTTATACTTTTTTCTCTATCTTCTCTTCATAACATTTGGTAGTCCTATCTCAAAATATTCTAAGAAATATCTTTTTTTTTTTATGGACGAAATGAGAGAAATAACATGTATATCTTACAATCATTCCATATAATTTGAGGAAAATATGCTTAGAAAATAGTTTACCATTTGCCAATAAAAAAATCTATGTCCCCGGATTTCATTCTAAGAATCTGGTCACCTTATTGCACAAGGCAATGGTAGTCTGCAGCTTTATGCTGGTACCTGCACATCTGAATGTTTACTTGCAGACAAGGACAGGTGTGTGCCCTTGGATGCAGACGGTTTGCATTCAGGGTTGCACATCCGTCTCTTTACTTATGTAAAGGCTTGAATGTGCAGTTAAAGTGGAACTTTACCCATAACAACCTGATAAAAAAATAATGTTCTTTATCAGGGAACATATATTCCACACTAATAATTATGATACCAAAATAAGTGTGTGCTGTAAATTGCCTCCAGCATTGTTTGTTTCTTCTTGCTGGAGGCTGCCATTTTGCTGAAGTCCAGAGCCCCCTGAACAGCTGTAAATTTTTAGGCTGTCAGCAGATTGGCATCTAGTGGCTCTGATTTTAGGCATAGTACCAAAAAATGAGGTTTAACTGAGCATGTGCAGAGCAGGGTGAGACAGTGTATTACTGGATTTAAACAGTAGTATGCACTTATTTTTAATGTCTTATATATAGCTATATCTGCCAGAGGGGCAAGCCTGACTGAAGTGGTCTTGCATGCCTTGATTTTCTGCCTAATCTTTCACTTTATCAGCGTACAGGCAGCTGTACACAAAAATCCGTCACTCCCAGGCAAGGAAATGCACTCAATATTCGGGGTGTATGCCTTTCCCCACCTATGTGAATGATCCCTTACAAGGAGTGTAGACAGAACTATCATTTGTTGTGAATGTCATGTTTATGAAGTTATTACTGACTATTTTAGCTGCATTGTTTTTGCCCACTAGGGGGTGCAATGTCACATAGAATATCCTTTATAATTTATGAAGCACGTTCAGGAAGCGGGTGTGTAAAAGTGTCTGGAATTGCAACCTGTATTTGCACAGCACATTTCCCCAACTGATGTGCAAACATTTTTTTAGTTTTATGATGTTGCTTCATATAAATCCATCTTATATATAAAGACAAGTAACAAGCTGTTAAAAAAAAGAAAAAGAAAAAACGTCTGCAATAAAGTGCCCCACAACACAGTGGGGGCTGATTTACTAAAACCGGGGAGTGCAAAATCTGGTGCAGCTGTGTATGGTATCCAATCAGCTTCTAACTTCAGCTTGTACAATCAAGCTTTGACAATAAAACCTGGAAGCTGATTGGTTTCTATGCAGAGCTGCACCAGATTTTGCATGCTCCAATTTTAGTAAATCAACCCCAATGTGTTGGCAAAAATGGGGCATTTGCTTGTTGGGGCTCTATGAGACTTCCCTTTAAAACGGATGGGCTGGACAACTAATGACACTCGTATGTGGCTGGGTACATGTTCTATGCTATTGTGTAGATGCGGATAGGGCTGAAACAACTGATCGCCATAATCAATTATCATAATAGTTGTCAACTATTTTGATAATCGATTTGTTGGTCAGCTGATTGGTTGGCCTGCAAACAGAATACATTATTTGTTTACATACCAGAAAATACAGTGCAGCACACATACAGCTCAGTACACCCTCCATACATGTCAGTATACACAGTGCAGCACACACACAGCTCAGTACACCGTTCATACATGTCAGTATACACAGTGCAGCACACATACAGCTCAGTACACCTTCATACATGTCAGTATACACAGTGCAGCACACATACACCTCAGTAAACCTTCATACATGTCAGTATACACAGTGCAGCACACATACAGCTCAGTACACCCTCCATACATGTCAGTATACACAGTGCAGCACACACACAGCTCAGTACACCGTTCATACATGTCAGTATACACAGTGCAGCGCACATACACCTCAGTACACCTTCATACATGTCAGTATACACAGTGCAGCACACATACAGCTCAGTACACCCTCCATACATGTCAGTATACACAGTGCAGCACACACACAGCTCAGTACACCGTTCATACATGTCAGTATACACAGTGCAGCACACATACAGTTTAGTACACCCTCCATACATGTCAGTATACACAGTGCAGCACACATACAGCTCAGTACACCATCCATACATGTCAGTATACACCGTGCAGCACACACACAGCTCAGTACACCGTTCATACATATCAGTAAGCTCCTGAGAACTTCTGAATGTGTGAGGAGCGATGCCTCGTGGGATATGTAGTCCTGGGCAGGAGAAGGAAGTGAGCGGTTCTAAAGGCAGACTTTTTTTTACCTTGCTATAGGGGCTCTGCTCTCTATACTATACATTGTGGCTTGCGATAGGAGCACCCTGAAGGCAGGAGCCAGTAACACCGGCGGGGGACCCCAGAAGAGGAGAAAAGGGGGCTTCTCTGTGCAAAACCATTACACAGAGCAGTTAAGTAGACAAGTTGTTTGTTTATAAAAAAAAAAATTATAATAATTCAATGTTTACAATCACTTTGATTGGGGCTCTGTGCAAGGAAGATCAGCATCTGAACCTAGAGAAGGTGGAGGCTGATAGACCAGAGGTGAATTAAGGCATTACAATTCTATTCTAAGTTTACCAGTATTGTACATTATATTTAAATGATTATATCCATGAAATAAACATCTCAGCCTTAGTACTACTTTAATATAAAAAGATTTATAGAACGCCCCCCCCCCCCTATTGATTTTTGGACAAGAATATTCGTATGAAAATTCTCTGTACATTTGATGAATGGACGAATGTTGTTTGAGAATTTCACTTACTTTTAACATTCAGTTTTAATTTTTAATGTGTTTTTTTTATGAATGAAAATCACATACACTGTCTGAAAATTCATTCAACCTGAGAAAAGTTTTCTATTCTGCTCCTGCAAATTTTCCTGTCACTGTGGTCGAAAGCCAACGTCGTATTGGCACCACTAATAGTTAGAAAATCAAACGAATACTCTTACAACGAACATTTTCAAAGGAAAAATTTGTATGTGTGGCCAGCATAAGTGACAGCAGGTGCAGGTAGTTTTGTTTCAAACTACCTGCCTATGACAAGGGAGACTGTCATGCAGAATATTCTATTACAGTCCTGTCTGAAAATCTGCAAAACAGTGTTTTAAATATGTGTTTTAACCACTTGCCGACCGCCGACCGCAGTCTGACGGCGACAGAGTGGCTCGTTTTCGCAAACCGCCGTCATATGACGGCGGCTGTGATAACTAGTGCTGTGAGCGCGTGCGCGCCGCCGGAGGCGCACTCACTGTGTCCGGGGGGGCCAGGGAGGGGGTACGGCGGACTCGATCGCCGCCGGCTACCTGCGATGGCCCCCCCCCCCGCAGTGAGAGAACGGAGGTCCGTGTAAGTAAACACGGATCTTCGTTCTCATAGAGGGGGAAGGGCGGTGATCACAGGCTTCCTTTATATGGAAGCCGTGATCATCCCCTTTCCCCAGCCAGGGCAGCCCACATACAGTTAGATCACGCCCAGGGAACACAGTTAACCCTTAGAGCGCCCCCTGCAGGTTAACCCCTTCACTGCCAATGACATTTACACAGTAATCGGTGCATTTTTATAGCACTGATCGCTGTATAAATGCCAATGGTCCCAAAAAAGTGTCAAAATGGTCCGACATGTCCGCTGCAATATCGCAGTACCGCTAAAAATCGCAGATCGCCACCATTACTAGTAAAAAATAAAAAACCCGCAACTTTTGCGCAAGCGAATCAATAAACGCCAATTGCGATTTTTTTTTTTTTTTTTAACCAAAAATATGAGGAAGAATATAAATCGGGCAAAACCGATGGAAAAAAAAAATTTTATATATTTTTTTTTTTTATTTGTATTTTAGCAAAAAGTAAGAAATTTGTTTTTTTTTTTCAAAATTGTCGCTCTTCTTTTGTTTATAGCGGCGATCAGAAATGATGCAGAGGTGATCAAATACCACCAAAAGAAAGCTCTATTTGTGGGGAAAAAAAGGACCCAAATTTTGTTTGGGTACAACTTTGCACGTCCGCGCAATTGTCAGTTAAAGCGACGCAGTGCCGAATTGCAAAAAGTGCTCTGGTCCTAAAGCGTGAAATCCTTCACAGTTGATTGATAATAAATGGCTTCAGCCAAACACTAACCATGAGTGAAAGAAAAGTTTGTGTTATCATTCATATTCTCTGAAAAATGGCTAAGAAATCATAAATTCTGCCAGGGTATGTAAACTTATGAGCACAACTGTATGTTGCATCACTTCCCAACAGTCTCTGATCATGACCCAGTGAAAATTTTGACCACTTCCTCGCGCGTAATTCCTTTAGTCGCACTATATTTGTGGGTTGCAAGATGTTAAACTGCCAGATTCAAAATCCCCTACAAAAATTCAATGGGGATCACATCAGGACTTTGACTATTTCTTGTTTTTGAGCCATTCCTTGGTGAATTTTTGATGTCGTGCTTTGAATCGTTTTTGCCTTGGAATACTTAATGGTTAAAGTTTAGCTTTCCTACACATGGCCTCACATTCTGATCAAACACACTTATAAATTATGTAAAATGTATAGTTGATTTGATGTCAGCTGCCCAGGCCCTGAAGAAACAAAGGTCAACACAGGAAAGGAAAATGTCAGCAATTTCCATGGGGTGTACAGGACTATAGCTGGTTTTGCACACCTTGATTAGCATAGTAGAGTGCGGAATAGTTAGTGACTCTGTCAGGGTTTTAATTGCTTTAGATCTGAACACAAGATACACACTATACACATAATCCAAGCCCAAAATGTAAACGCCAGAGGAACAGGTGAGGAGAAGTTAGCCTGTATTCAACATCAAGGTGTCCAGCTTTATTTGCAGGAGAAATGGAAAAAAATGGCCGTGCAATTCCGATTTACTCCTCCTTTTTAGGGTCTTATTGTTGTACGGTTTTTATGCTACTCTTCTGTTTTTGCTCTAACCAGAAAAGTAAGTGTAAGCTTTCTCGCCAGCCAGCATTAAAAATTTTACAGATGTTCTTCCACCCTTCCCTACTCTACTAAAATCTGATTTTACGGCTGTCTGTGCCTCCCTTGGAGAGGTTCTTCCTACTTCTGCTGGACTTTGTGAGGATAGGAAAATACCCCCTCCCCCCATTCAATTCAGGGCTGTGCACGTCTGCAGCTCTTCTCTCCCCTTACTTCTGTATGTTACTGGGTGCCATTGGCTCCCGTTGCTGTCAGTCAAAGCCAGTGACGAGGAAGCGGAGTGAAGTTCATTGGCGCAGACAGCAGAGCTCAGGAGCAAGCACGCAAGCATGCCCCCATGGGAAGCGGCTTCCCGTGGGGGCAGCGGACAGAGAGATGGAGCCGAGGACCAGAGAAGAGGAGGTTCCATTGCACGGAGCAGGTAAGTATAGAGATTTTGTTATTAAAAAAAATTCTTTACATTCGCTTTAATGCAAGGAATGCATTAAGGTAAAAAATGTTTAGGCTTTAGAGCCACTTTAAACCGAGGACTCTCCTAGCAGCTAATGGGCAGCTTCTACATCCCAGGAAGTGTCATGGGTACAGCAGACAAAGCCCTCTCATGCTACAGAAAAGATAGAAAAAAAAATAAAAAATCTTAGTGAAGTAATTAAAGATTTTAGGTAGATTTTTTTTTTTTTTCTGTTTCAAAATTTTTATTGAAGTTTTTAAAGAAATGATAATGAAAAACATCTGTGTGCGTAATGAACAATATCCATAATCTGAAGCATTTGTAAATTCACAAAAGAGAAGGTGTGCCATTATCAGTCAAAGAAAAACAGCCCTAAACCCCATGTTAACTAAAGAGTATGCCCACGAAAGCGTCAACTCCAGGCCTATCCAAGGCACTTAGTGGCAGACCTAGGAGATATGCATAACCATTACTGGGGTCAGCGACCATATCTTGCAGAGAAACTATAAATATCTAACCGACCCGTTACGACACAATATTTACAGTAAGACCAATGTGGGTCAAGGGAGTTCAGGATTTGCCCTCTCTCCATGGAAAGAAGGTTCCTCCTTCCGAGGGGAGGAATCCCCCGTTCTCCATTACTGAAGCTGCGCATGCAGTACATTTTAAGCACACAATTCAGAAGAGAGAAAGAAAGGCAAGAAAAAGAAGTGGAAGGAACGAGAGGGGAGAGGGGATTAGTATGCCACCCAGAGGCATACTAATCAGGTTTAGTCCGGGGATCATTGGTCAAGTATCTGATCCACGGGCCCCAAATTTTTTCAAACACTATCTCTGAAAACCCTCCTCTTCAGAGAAGCTTATTCTACCCACAACTAACAACTACATTTTCCTTTTCTTCATCATTTCATCCCCCACAGTTATTACCTTTTTGTTTCACTTGAACCTCCCTTCTAGATTGTAAGCTCTAATGAGCGGGGCCCTCTGATTCCTCCTGTATTAAATTGTATTGTAATTGTACTATCTGCCCTCATATATTGTAAAGCGCTGCACAAACTGTTGACGCTATATAAATCCTGTATAATAATCTGAGAACTGCTGAGAGCCTTCCATTAACCATCAGTCATGAAAGCTTGTTTAAGCTGGTCGAGCGGAATAGCAGCAGACCTAAAGTTTCTAGTTATGGTTATTTTAGAAGATACACATATGAAAGTGAGGAATAGTCTCTGGTTTTTCGAGGCTTTTTCAACTTTGCTACCCAACAGGGCATGTTTAGGAGATTTGGTTAGATTAGTTTGGGTGAGGGTGAGGGTGAAAATAAAATTGTACACTCTGATCCAAAATCTTCTCACCTTGGGACATTGCCACCATATGTGGTATGCCGTTCCTTCCTGTCCACAGCCTCAAAAACACTTCAGAGAGGCTCCTGGGACATAGGTAGCCATTCTGGCCAGCACCATGTACCATCTCAGGAGAACCTTATAATTAGCTTCGATAATAGATCTATTGATGAGTGACCTCGATGCTGTCTGTGCAAACAAGTGCCACTCCTCAATTTCAAGGCTCTCCTGGAAATCTTGCTCCCATCTGACCATGTAATCCTATTTAGCTGAATTGTGCATTAAAATAGTATATAGTTCAGATACATGACTCCAAACCCTATCATATTTATGACAGAGATATTCCATGGGCGACATACTCACCATATCACAATAGCGAGATAGTGTGTAGATAGTGCTTCAATTGAATATATTGAAAGTGTTTTCCGAGGCTGGCAGCTGGTACTTATCCATTAGGACCCGCTTAGTTAACATGCCCTTGTGATCACAAAGATCTGCAATGCGCATGAAGCCTTTGTTAGTCCATCATTTAAATGCATGGGGGGTAGACCTTATTTTGCATCAGAGGAGCCAATGGACAACGTGGAGACTTAAATTTGTGGGATTTAGAGAGTCTGTCCCATACGCTAATTGAAAAAGAGAGAGAAGGGCACAAAATTAAAGGCCAATCCTGAGCCGGTAACCACATAGCATGGGATATCGGTCTGGATGGGCTAGAACCTGATAAGCTGGGAAATCTGTGCAGCATAGAAATATTTGAGTAGATCAGGGACTCCCAGACCACCCTTCAGTTTCGTAGTATATAATTTATGCCTGTTCACCCTATGCCTCTTGTCTCCCCAAATAAACAGGAAAAGCTTTCTTTGGAATGCTACAAAATCAGACCGAACCAGAGCAATTGGTAATGTGCGAAAGAAGTATAGAATCCTTGGAAGAATATTCATTTTTATAGAGTGCAATCTACCAAACCACGACGGGGGATGGAGTTGCCATCTAGCCAAATCTGCTGTTAGCCATTTATATAGTGCAGGATAATTCCTAGAATATAAGGTATGTAGCGAGGGCGTCAGGTTTATGCCCAAGGAAGGGCCTAGGGTTCCCAAGCGGACTTATATGAGAGTTTAAGAGCTGCTACCATGCCATCCTGTAAGGAGATATTTAATGCCCATGAATTTTCGTGGTTTATGGTAAGGCCCGAAATCGCTGAGAAAGGCTGAAGTATTGCATAAAGATTAGGGAAAGTGGTGATAGGCATCGACAGAACCGTTAAAATATCGTCTGCAAATAGTGCGCATTTATGTTCCCTATCCCCGCACTCTATCCCCCTTAAATTTGGGCAGTCGCGTATTTTACTTGCAGATGGTTCCAAAGCCAACACAAATAACAAAGGGGATAAAGGACAGCCCTGACAAGTCCCCCGTTGAATTGTAAGATGCAGTGAAGAGTAGCCCTTGATCATTAGAGATGCAGTGGGCAAACTGTACAATACACGTGATATAGATAAGCCTTTTGAGCGAAAATGGAGCCGAGACAGGATATATATATTTTTTTAAATATAATACAGGTTATCTGCAGGAGAGTGCAATGGAAAGGGTTTTTTTTTCTTTACAGATATAAGTTTTATGAATGCTAAGCAGATACTGTCACCTACAGTCCTGCTCACCATTATTGGCACCCCTTCATGTTTTGCATAACTGAGTGAATGTCTTCAGAAATAAATGGAAATGTACCAAATTTATATCAGCAGGATCTTGTAAAGGTAAATAAAGACTTCTGTAAGTGAGTCAATACGTTTTGTACTTCCCCACGGTTATTACCACTCGTCCTGACATCCACTGTCATAGACGAATCGTAAGTATTTTGAATATAGACATTTCTTTTTTTTTGGGAAAGGTAACGTGAGAGGACGTCTATTGGACATAATATAAATTTTTTTATATATATAGGACAGAGCCGAGGTAAAAGCGAGTTTTCCGAATAGATATAGTGCACATAACATGTCAAACGGGTGACGTAGAGATTACTAGTTCCCGATGAGAAGTGACGTAGAATGTTAAGTTGCCCCCTGAACAGTCCCGACAGGAAA
>BLSH010475806.1:923946-934917 GCA_018402905.1 Glandirana rugosa
GAGAACACGGTTTTTCCTTCGTTAGTTCTAGTCTACGCACAGGAGGACATCCGTAAAAACTTCTTGGGCTCCGTCTTCAGACTAGTCCCTTTTCCATTTGGTATCTGACTTAACGGTACCTAGGTAATCACGCAGATGGTGCTGACACCATAGAGAACCCAACTCTCCCTATAGAAACAAAAACGTAAATACACTCTCCGTTTTTCTATGTTGAGACCTACAGGGGTCGCTAGACTGTCTTACTGTCGTAATCCCTGGTAAGAAGGACTTCTTGGGTAACTGTTTACTCCTTTGGTAAGGCCAGAGGTGGCCTCCACGTGACGACTTTCTCCGGTCTAAGGAGAGGTGGGTCCTATCTTATTGTAATGCATGGAGGACATTTCTTCCTGAAGAATATGAAGAGTCGAACAACTTCATACCGTGAGACCCCCGGGAACGTAAAAAGGACTTTCGGTCCCTAATGCTGTCATTCTGTCAGATCGCTGGGGACATCCAGAGTTGTATCTTTTTGCCTCTCACATAAATGCAAAAACAAAGATATCCCTCTCAACCCAAGAGATACCACAGTCGTGGTAGACGCACTAATGGATCCATGGCAATTCAGTCTATGGTTTACCTTTTCCCTGATCAGACTTCTGCCTCGGGTTCTTCAAAAATGCCTACAGGAGGACACGCATCTGATCTTGATTGCTTCCTTTTTGGCACAAGAGGAAGAGGCCATGGTTCTCCGTTCTCCAGTTTCTGGTCAGTACTCCTCCATGGATCCTCTCAGACAGACCAGATCTGATCTCCAGTGGTCAGTTCTACATCCTCGAGTTCACACTTTAAAGCTGGTTGACCGTTTTTGAAGAAGAGATCATGAAGGCCAGGTATAGTTTTAAAGCTGTAGATCTGCTGTGAGAACCCGCTTCAAATGGTAGAACTTTAAGGACATAGCCACTCACTGAGTTCTTCTTTTTTAAGGGCATTTCTTGCCCATTTTTATTAAGTACATAAATGAAAACATGAGATTCCCTTGTAGGTGTACAGTATTCAGCAGTGCAATCCATCAAAAAAAAAAAAAAAAACCCAAATGACTCCTGGCTTACACATTCCTCACTGCTCCTCTGGCCATACTCTTTAAACCCTTGTCTGTCTCTTACAGGCAGTATTTATACAGAGGCTTGGTTCCATACACTTAGCAGCCCCTTGCTGCTCTGGCTCCCACCTGTCGCTCCTTTGTCTGCCAGGGTGGTGCCCAGAGCCCTAGTCAGGTCTCTCTGAAAAGCCCAGCACAAACCTGCCCAGTTAGCGTGCTGGGCTTTCTCGAAACACGGACCCACTACTGGAGATTTCATCCCATCCAGATCTCTAAGAAGGCTCCAGGTCCCAAACAAGCTTTCACCAATTGATGATACAAATTCTCTGAAGCCCCTCAACCTGCCTGGATGAGAATCCTGGGTCATTATCTCTTTTCACACTGTGGCAGGGCAAAGAACTGCCACACTGCATTGTGAGATTTAAGGCACTGTTTCTCCCACTGCCACTCTAGAGATTTGGAGTAAGTGGTGTCTTCATTTGACATTTGGAAACAAAGTCCTGCCTGCTCCAAGATGGCCGCCTCTGCCCGAAGACAAAGTGCTTAACTAGGCATGGTAAATGACTCGTAAGAGGAAGAAGGGGCTGGGCCATTGTTAACTGTTAACCACTTCAAGACCGCCCGCCGTCATAATACGGCGGCAGTTTTAAGTGGAATACCGTTGTTATGGTAGCAGATAGCTACCATAACTCCGGTATCTATTTTTTTCTGCAGGCAATTCCGCATCTGATAAAAGTGGTCTTAGCGGCGGTCCGCCCCCCCCCCCCCCCTTAGTGTCCATGAGCTGAGTGAGCGGCTGAAGCTGTTCACCCTGCTCCATAACATGGCTGGGCGGAAGCAACGTCACAAGTCACTTCCGCCCAATGGTCTTAAAGGGGACATTTTTTTTTTGCAATGTCATTTTTTTCATTTAAGTGTAAATATGAGATCTGAGGTCGTTTTGACCCCAGGTCTCATATTTAAGATGTCCTGGCATGCTTTTTTCTATTACAAGGAATGTTTACATTTCTTGTAATGAGAATAAAAGTGATCAATTTTTTTTTTTACAGAACAGGGTAAAAATAAAAACTAAAAAGTAAAATAAATAATTAAAAAAAAATTTTTTAAAGCGCACCATCCTTGCTCGCTCGCTCGCAGAAGCGAACGCATACGTAAGTCCTGCCCACATATGAAAATGGTGTGTAAACCACACATGTGAGGTATAGCCACGATCGTTAAAGTGAGAGCAATAATTTTAGCACTAGACCTCATCTGTAACTCAAAACTGCTAACCTGTAGAATTTTTTAAACGTCGCCAATGGAGATTTTTATGTTGCAAAGTTTGTCGCCATTTCGCGAGCGGATGCAATTTTGAAGCATGACACGTTTGGTATCATTTTGCGTGGCGTAACATTATCTTTCACAATATGGAAAAAAATTGGCCTAACTTTACTGTTTTATTTTTTAACTAAAAAAACTGAATTTTTAAAAAAAAAATCGTGCTTGTAAGACCACTGCGCAAATACCTGATTTTAACTCTTAACCACCGAACTCCAAAAAGAGGCCCGGTCTTAAAGTGGTTAAGTAATACTGGATTTGATGCCTATATCTCTGGAACTACTAATTATTTTGGTTTATAAACTTCACTTTAGGTAATCTCTACTGCATATTCTCATGATATGAGAAGTTAAAAATTGCTAATTTTGTGACAGGTTACTTTCAATACTATCTTCTGTGCATTTTATTTTAGCACTTTATCATTTTTTTTTTTAAACAGAGATGTAAATGTTAAAACCGTATTTGGAACTATTTTAGTTACCATGCTTCCTAGAACTGCATGATTCATTCACTGAGTTCATGACATGTTATGACCATTTTAATTTTCCAGGGCTGTATAAACCTGTTTTTAGTTCTTCATCATAACGTGCTTGGGGAAAAAAAACAGCCTTTAACACGCAAGAACTTTCTTAAAGCTGACATTTAATCAGTTGTTATTTTGACTCCCCTGGTAGCCCCCCCAATCAACATGCTAATTACATTTTTAAATTTTAGTTTTTCATTATATACCTTATTTTACTCCCATTGGTGCCTCTCTATACAATGCAGGCAGATCATGGCAGGTGGGAGGGACTGGTGGAGTGCTGTACAGAGAATTATGAAAACATCACGGCACGTTGTCTCAGTACTCCTTTTGAGACCCCTCAGCCCGGATGCAAGTGGTTGGTTGGGAGGAGTTTGCAAACAATCAATTGCCTTGATGAGTAGATGCCGGTCTGCGGGAGTGGGTGTTGCTAGGCAGACTGCATTTGCATGTATAGCCACGGCCAAAAGTTTTGAGAATGACACAAATATACATTTTCACAAAGTCTGCTGTCTCGGATTTTATAATTGCAATTTGCATATACTTCAGAATGTTATGAAGACTGATCAGATGAATTGCATTTAATTGCAAAGTCCTTCTTTGCCATTAAAATGGATGTAAACCCACCACTCACCCAGTATAAACTAATGGCACAGTATTAATGTATATATACATGCAAGCCTCCTGCATCTATCCCTACCTTGCAAATTTCCTTCCTGTAAGCACTAGCAGCTCTGTAAGGCCTCATTTACACTGCTGCTGGTAAACAGATGTTTAGAGGCATTTGAGCCTTTTTTCAGCTGCCCCTGAACTCTCCTCTACGTTCTCTTATCAGTACATTTACACAGGGTCGTTAAGGAGTTTAGAGGCTTTTTTTGGAATGCAATAAAATGGGTTCAGACGCCAGTTTAGAGGTATTTGAAATGCCAAACCGCTTGTAAATGCGGTAACTCGCGTATAGGAGTGTTTCATTGACAGGCGTTTAGCTTTAGAAAAAAATAAATAAATACAATTTTTTTTCAAAAACGCTCCTAGATGCGAACACGGCATGTAAAATGCGGCAAAACGGACGTTTTAGATGCCGATTTCTAGCTGTCAAGATAAAACGTTCAGGGGAGGTTGAAACAGCGTCCCGTGTAAATGGAGCCTAAAACTCTGAAATCAGTGGGTTTCTCTCTTTGCTGGAACTCAGTGGGTGGAGTTGTGATGTCACAAGCCCCTCCCCACCCGCCTCTTTTATGAGAGATTGAGGAGGTAGGGAGGGGGGAGTGTAAAACTTTCTGTGCTCCGTGAGCACAGGGCTGATCATCTGTTTATGTACCTGTTAGTCGGACTTTCTCTTCCTGAAAAAAGGTCATTACTCACAGATGGATTAACTCTTTGTGGCAAGACTGGGCACAGATGACATGCTATACTCTACCAGGCAGAATTATAAATAACATTTTTTTTTCAGGTTTACATCCACTTTAATCCCCTAAAAAAAACCTTTCTACTGCATTCGTGCAGAAGGCTTCAGGGTGCCCAAGAAAGTCTAGCAAGCCCCAGGACCGTCTCCTACAGTCAATTCAGCTGCGGGATCGGGGTACCACCGGTGCAGGGCTTGCGCAGCAGCCACTTGTGAGTGCTTCTTCATGCACAGGAGAAGACGTTTGGGAGATGGCCTGGTGTCAAGAAGGGCAGCAAAGAAGCCACTTCTCTCAAGGAAAAACATCAGGGACAGACTGATATTCTGTAAAAGGAACAAGGATTGGACTGCTGAAGACTGGGGTAAAGTCATATTCCCTGATGAATCCCCTTTCCAACTGGGGCATCTGGAAAATACCTTGTCCGGAGAAGAAAAGGTGAGCGCTACCATCAATCCTGTGTCACGCCAAAAGTAAAGCACCCTGAGACCATTCATGTGTTGGGGTTGCTTTTCAGCCAAGGGAGTGGGCTCACTTACAATTTTGCCATGACACAGCCATGAATAAAGAATGGTATAAAAACATCCTCCGAGAGCAACTTCTCCCAACCATCCAAGAACAGTTTGGTGATGAACAATGCCTTTTCCAGCATGATGGAGACAGTGCCATAAGGCAAAACTGATAACTAAGTGGTTTGGGGAACATCACATGGAAATTTTGGATCCATGACCAGGAAACTCCCCTGACCTTAATCCCATTGAGAGCCTGTGGTCAATCCTCAAGAGGCGGGTGAACACAAAGAACCCCAAAAATTCAGAGCATTGATTATGCAAGAATGGGCTGCCATCAGTCAGGATGTGGCCCAGAAGTTGAATGACAGCATGCCAGGGCGAATTGCAGAGGTCTTGAAAAAGAAGGGTTAACACTGCACATATTGACTCTTTGCATAAACTAATATGCTATAAATGTAATTGTCAATGAAAGCCTTTGACACCTTTGGAATGCTTGTAATTATACTTCAGTATTCCATAATAACATCTGAAAAAAAGCTTTAAATACACTGAGTGCCAGTTCACACTTCTGCGATGACAGACATCGCATGTGATACGCACCGCATTGCTGTGCAGATCACATGCAATGTAACACACAAGATCTAGAAAACACGTCCACACTCCAATAGATCTGACCCCGCGCCAATTGAAGGGGTTAATCAGCATAAATGAGAAGAATATATATATAAATATAGAGAGCTGCTTCTTTATATGTATAATGTCCACCTAAAAATATAATATCCACAAGATATCAGTAGCGCTATCTCAAGATCCTAGTATGCATAGAGCAGGGAGACACGAGAGACACGGGAGCCCGTTGTCAGCTAGCACTCTGGCTAGCTGACAACGGGCTCCCGTGTCTCTCTGCTGGACGGAGGAGAAGGGGTGCCTCCGGAGGTCTGAGCAAGCCCTGGGATGGTCGGCGTCCATATGCTTTGCTATGCTGTGTTTTTAAAGATCTCTGGTAAGAGCTCTTACATAGGGGGGACATGTTTTATGGATTGAGTGATCAAATAAAGTATGTGAAACAATTTTACACTATGTTGCGATCTTTGTTGTTTTTATGATTCCACACATGGAACCTTGACCTGCATTGAGGATTTGATCAGTGACACTATCCAGGACGTCTCAGTGCACAGGATAGCACAACAAGCGATCTTTGCTAGAGCATGAGAGTGCCTAGCATATTCCTCTGGTAAGAGTTTAGCCTGTGGGGGTTCCCGCACACCTGGTTGATCATGTGGTGTATGGTGGTGATTAGAAGGAAGATCTCTTTTTTTCTCTCTTAATGAGTTTGGATATAGCATCGCATGTGGTTGTTTGGACTAACACTGATCACATCAAGTGGAGACTTTTAAGTGGACTGTATACATACCTCTATGCATACTAGGATCTTGAGATAGCGCTACTGATATCTTGTGGATATTATATTTTTAGGTAGATCACATGCAATGTCTGTGCGATGCGATTTGAGCCATACAAACTGGCTGAAATCGCATTCACACCAAAATGGTGCAGGACCCTTTTTTTTGGTCCACACTGGAATCTGTCCACACCCATGCGGTCCGATTCTTGCACCATTTCAGAGCTCACACTGTGATCTGCGAACCAATTTGGGGGTGTCATTCGCTTTGTATTGACACCCATAGCAGTTCGCAGATCTCAGTGTGAACCACTGTGCAATTCAGGTGTGATGCGGGAACGCACTAGATTCGCAGGGTTCCCGAATCGCACAAGTGTGTTCCAGCACTCCAGCAGCAGTCTTTGTTAAAATTAATATTTGTGTCATTCTCAAAACATTTGGCCTTGGATGTAGACTACTGTAAGTAGCACCTACACGGGATTCTGAGCCTCTGTAATTGAAAAAAGTGAAGTCCAATAAACAAGAGTGGTGGGCCCAGTAGTGGAAAAGCCAGTAAATGGTTTTCCTGTGTTCACTGCGGCCAGCCGTGATCCGATGGAAGTTCTGTACTGAGATCGGTAATGTGGTGGGTCAGACTGACACACCGCACCACCGATCGCCGCGATGCGTGCCCCCACAGGCGCGCACCAGCATGTTATCCTGCTGGATGTAACATGACGCCCAGTCAGGATAACTGAACCACTTCCCGGCCGTCATTCTGCATATGGCGGTAGAGAAGTGGTTAATTGCTATACAGTCAACCCCCAAAATTACGTTCCTAGAGCACCTGCGAATTGTGAAAAAAACGCAAATTTTGGATGTGGTCAAAAAAACATATAATGCTCCCAAAACACTTTAATTTTGTTTCAAACTAAAAATGATATATTGCCACGAAAAAAGCCATAAAATAATTGCGGAGGATATTTGCAGTTTTCGCGAAATTGCGGCGGTTTCCGTGAACAATTATTAGTTAGATTCTAAGTACAAATGTGCGAACGACTGAGGCTGGGAACTTTGAACTGTGACTTTGCGGGGGGTCCTGTACATCATTTATGCATCTCAAAGGTTATGTCTTGACATAAGAAACATGAAGTGTTCTATAGTATGTTTTATATCCTTGTAGGTGGTAACTATATTCTATTTCTAAGTTAAGAGAATAGATTTTTAGGTAATGCAAGCTCACAGATGCCTCTGTTCACCATTCATATCTAGTGCACATTTTACTATTTCAGTTGGATCAAGAGGGGGAGAGCAAGAATAGCATAACAGACATTTTACCATGGGGACGCACAGGAAACAATTGTTTCCTATGTAACCCATTCACACTGCAACGCAGCCTAGGGCTGCACTAAAATGAAGGCATACTGCATTTTATTGTAGTGCACTGCAATCCGAATCGCACAGCAATTTACAGCAGCGCATTGCTGTACATTGCTGTGAATGAAGTGTACATTTTGTACACTTCAAATAAAGCTAGTGCAAAAAAAAAAAAGAGAGCTTTGTGATGCGCTGAATCGCATACCACACTGGCCCGTACTGCAGCAGCCAACAGACCTGCTGCAGCAGTACAGCACTGTGGCAACTCTCCATTGTGTGTGAATTCAGCCTTGGCATTGAAAAACAAGCCCAGCCTGTGTATGTAATCGGCAAATATGGCTGCCCTAGTGCACATATAGAATTACAAATTATGACTAGAAACAAAGTTCTTAAAGTAATATTAAAAGTAATTTATTTTTTTATTTTTAATAACAAACTTGTTATATTTACCCGTTCAGTGCAGCGGTTTTGCACAAAGCAGGCCCGATCCTCTTCTCAAGTCCCCTGCCGGTGTTCGTGGCCCCTCCCACCTGCTGAGTGCCCCCAGAGCAAGCAAATTGGAGGACCTAAGCTGGCTCGCTTCCGAGCCGCTGCTCTTTGCGTCCATTCATACTCCAAGCCACAGCTCGGCCTTGCTCCCTTGCTCTCCTTATTGGCTCAATGGCTGTGATTGACAGCAGCTGGAGCCAATGACTTCCGCTGCTGTCTGAGCCAGTGAGGAGGGAGAATCCCCGGAGAGCCGAGGCTCTTATTCACATTGCTGGATCACGATGGGGCTTAGGTGAGTATTGGGGAGGGGGGTGCTGCTGCACAGAGGTTATTTTACCTTCATGCATGAAGGTAAAAAAACCTTGAGACTTTAGAACCATTTTAAAGCAATTCTGAGACTTGAATACAATTCGAGATAAAGATGTTGCCTGTAAAAGAGTCAGCAAGTACTTCTCCTGCAGTCTGCATGGCTCCGTTGCAGGGAAACTGTCCCTCTAAAGTGTCTTCAGAAACTGACACTTCTGGGAGTGTCAATCTCCTCTCTCCCCTGTAGGTCTTAAAGTGGTTGTAAAGACATAAGGTTTTTTTTTTAGCTTCATGCATTCTATGCATGAAGGTAAAAAACCTTCTGTATACAGCAGCCCCCCTGATAGTTAGCTAAGCCCCTCTCAATCCAGCGATGTCCATGAGAGCCATTGCCTCCCTCTGCTGTCAATCACAACCAGTGAGCCAATCAGGAGATGGAGGGGGTGGGTGTGTGAGAATAGACACACAGAGCAGAAGCTCGGAAGCGCCTTCTTGGGTGCCACCAGAGCAAGCTGCTTGCTGTGGGGGCATTTGGCAGGAGGGAGGGACCAGGAGCACTGGGGTGGGACCCGAAAAATAGGAGGATCCGGGCTGCTCTGTGCAAAACTATTACACAGAGCAGGTAAGTATAACATGTTTGTTGTTTTTAAGCACAAAAAAAATAAGACCTTAATATTGTTTTTACTGTCCCTTCCACCGACTTTCACTTCAATACAGGACGCTAGTGACTTGGAAGGAAGAAACCACAGAGCGCTGCAGGATTTTTCAACTTGACCCATCTAGTGACTCTTGGTTTCCATTAATGCTTGTAGGCTATGTACACTTCTGATTATAGATGGTCTAGTTCATGAAAACCAAATGAGAAAAATAGTACTGTTCCTATATTTACAGAGAAGCTTCAATGTTGCTTTGAAATAATACAACATAGGAGTATGTCACAGCACTGAAATGTTCTCTTTCCACTTTGATATGACTCATGAGAAAAATATCTGTGTATTTATGAGATTTTTTTTAAAAACAAGGAGTGCAGTATATTCCAACAGTAGCTAAGGATTATTTGTTTTGCTGATTTGCTTTGCAGGGATAAAGTGAGTGGAAAGCATTGAATGCCTGAGAGTCAGAATTGTCCCATGGGAGGTGCTAGAATCTCTCAGGTCTGACTTGTCTAATGCTTTTTTAATACCCACCAAATTTAAAATGCATGAGAAATTCAAATCAATTTTCAGGATGTTTGGCATCAGGACTCACTGTGTACAGTTTTTTTTCTTAAGCTCTTGCCGCCAACATATTGCATATATGCGATGGCAAAGAGGATGGGCTTTAACACCCACGGGCCACACATACACTATATTACCAAAAGTATTGGGACACCTGCTTTTACATGAACTTTAATGGCATCCCAGTCTTAGTTCGTAGGGTTCAATATTGAGTTGGCCCACCCTTTTCTGCTATAACAGCTTCAACTCTTCTGGATAGGCTGTCCACAAGGTTTAGGAGTGTGTCTATGGGAATGTTTGACCATTCTTCGAGAACTGCATTTGTGAGGTCAGGCACTGATGTGGACAAGAAGGCCTGGCTCGCAGTCTCCAGTTTAATTCATCCCAAAGGTGTTCTATCAGGTTCAGGTCAGGACTCTGTGCAGGCCAGTCAAGTTTCTCCACCCAAAACTCGCTCATCCATGTCTTTATGGCCCTTGCTTTGTGCACTGGTGCGCAGTCATGTTGGAACAGGAAGGGGCCATCCCCAAACTGTTCCCACAAAGTTGGGAGCATGAAATTGTCCAATATGTCATTGTATGTTGACACCTTAAGAGTTCCCTTCACTGGAACTAAGGGTCCAAACCCAACCGCTGAAAAACAACCCCACACCATAATCCCTCCTCCACCAAATGATTTGGACCAGTGCACAAAGCATTCTTAAGGTGTCAGCATACCAAGACATTTTGGACAATATCATGCTCCCAACTTTGTGGGAACAGTTTGGGGATCGCCCCTTCCTGTTCCAACATGATTGTGCACAAAGCAAGGTCCATAAAGACATGGATGAGCGAGTCCGAACCTCCACTTCTCGGGTCCCGCTGGTGCTCCAGGCTCCTCTGCTTCTCCATGTGGCCCCCATAGAAAGCCTCTTGCTTTGGGGTACTTGTGCAGGCTTGATCCCAAGCCATCAGGGCTGGACTGGGACAAAAATTTGGCCCTGGACTTCATCCAGACTGGCCCACTTTAAATGAATAAAATGCTGCCCCCCACCACACCCCCCCCCCAAAAAAAAAGTCACGCCCACCAAAAGGCCCCCACATCCATTATTGTATATCATGAGATGGTGAGAGAGAGAGGTGGAAGTGGGGGTGAATATTAGGCCCCTGTTATGTCCGCTGACAGCCGCCTGCCCATAGAGGTCTATGGGTGGCCCGCTCGGATCCGCCTGAAAAACCCACAGGCAGATCCGAGTGGTCTGATCGTGTGAATGGGCCCTAAGAGAGAGGGGCTGAGTGTATGAGAGAGGGGTGAGTGTAATAGAGAGGGGGTGAGTGTAAGAGAGAGGGGTGAGTATAAGAGAGAGGGGGTAAGAGAGAGGTGGTGAGT
>BLSH010475806.1:935817-950230 GCA_018402905.1 Glandirana rugosa
AAGGAAATAAGAAGGAATTGATAGTTGTTTATAAGAACCCGTCGGCCGGTTCAAATTTTCGACAATCTAATTCGTCTCTTGCGAGAACCGAGAGGGACTTGCAGGAGAGGGGCGGCTGAGAGGCAGGAGAGGGGCGGCTGAGAGGCAGGAGGGGGGGCTGAGAGGCAGGATAGAAAGGCAGGAGAGGGGGGCTGAGAGGCAGGAGGGGGGCTGAGAGGCAGGAGGGGGGCTGAGACAGACCACATAGCAGTGTCCCCATCTTCAGTCCTCCCCAGACTCTGTGTGCAGGCAGCTATGTGTGTGTGTATGTCAGGCCTCGACAAACCCTGGGCGCCAGGTCGCCATGGCGACCAGAAATCGCGTCCTGGCGAGTGACAGCCGTTCCTTCTCTCCCCATGTTAAAACAGCGTGTCAGATTCAGGGAGAGCCAAGAGCGTTCTCTGCTTAATCTAACAGCTTTTAAACTTGGCCGGCTGCCCAAGAATATTTGTTGATAGTTAAGGAAGAATAAAGGAACAACAATGTATTCTTTCAAAGCAATTATCTCCGGGCTATCAGGAAAGTTTAACCATTTAAAGACTAAACCCTCTCTCACATTAGTGGCTTACAATTAAATATCCAGTGAACTTTATGAAACAAAAAAAAATAAATATCCAGTGTTTTCTGCTAGAAAATGACTTGGAACCCCCAAACATTATATATTATTTTTTAGCAGAGACCCTAGATAATAAAACGGCGGTTGCTGCAATATTTTATGTCACATGGTATTTGCGCAGCAGTCTTTTCAAGCGCAATTTTTTTTGGAAAAATACACTTTTAATGAATAAAAAAAAAACTAAACAGTAAAGCTAGCCCATATTTTTTTTTTTTTTTGTATAATATGAAAGATGATGTTACACCGCGAGAATTGTGACCTTTATTTTAAGCAACAAAATTGTGATAAAGCCCTGTGTACCATCAACAATTACCACTCTATGTGCAGCTGAGCTCCAGTATTTCATGGTGACCGGAAACCCACCAGAGCAATGAAAAGTCACTGTGGGGGACACACATGTAGGCAGGAAGTGGCTGCAAAGAGGCAGCAGAAGATCAGCAGTGCTGGAATACTTTTCACCTTTTTTTTTGTATTTTATTTACAATGTCACAAAGTCTTTGTTTAGATGTGCAAGTTGGGTGGTAAAAATGTGCAGTAGAGACATGTTTTGCCATCCACCATTGGCCTCCATAAGCTCCATTAGGCAGGAGATGAGGGCGTTTTACATGCCGCAGTCACGATGCATTCTGCATTTTTTAGTGTCACAATTTCTGGCCAGCCTATTACCCTGATGTAACAGTGGAGTTATTGACTGGCTGCTCTGCTGTCAGTAAGTTAGGGTTAGGGGCGCAAATTACTTGTCTTACCCCTGGCGCTGACATCCCAACACTATGCTATAAAAAATTGGCTCCTAACTTTTTTAGCTGGCTCCTAGATTCAAGGCAAATTTGTCAAGCCCTGGTGTATGTGGTACCTGACGGCCAGCAGCAGCAGTGGCAAGTCTCCTCCTGGTCCGGAGGAGCTCTTGTTGCTCGTTCCAGCGGCTCCTTGGCAGCCTCCGTCTTCCGCCTGTCCTCTTCCTCCGGCCCCCCCCAGTCAGGCTGTCCTCCGGCTCCGGCCTAGGCCAGATTCTTTTTGGAGCAGAGAGGTGGCTGGGGTGGGCCTGCAGGGAGGAAAATACAATCGATTCTGCTAAATGCCGCCCCTCCTCTCCAGGTTCCAGGGTCAACAATCAAGGGATGTGATCTACTGTCACTTACCCCCAATCAACGAGTTGCCGACCCCCAGGACTTGTGTGTGCCAGGTGCAGGAACACAGGGCACTCGGCACACATTGTCACACAGAGAGCAGCCTGCCAGCCTCTCACTAAACAGGACGAGGACGGTAAACACAGTGACACAGACAGACAGTGAGTCTGTCAAGAGAATGAGAGCCGCCGAGTCGTGAGTAGTACAGTACACACAGCTAGCGGCGCCAGCTACGACTGCTAATGTGACTGTGTGTACTGTACGCTGGCTTGTCCCCCCCCCCCCCCAAAGGCTGTCACTAAATTGTTGGATGGTACAACCGAGCCCAGGGCAGATCGGCCTCAGCACAGCTGTGCAAAGCCGCTCAGGCTGACATTGGTTTGTTGACAGTGCCACTGGCAGGCTCAGGCTGAGTGTCTCACTGACTGAACCAGCCCACTGAGCCATCGGCCCACTGGGAAGCTCCCGGTAGTCCCGATGGCCAGTACAGGCCTGCAAGCCATGCTGCCTGCATCCATAGGCACATACAGTATGGCTCACCCCCCCCCCTCCCACTCTCATTACAGGATTTGACTGACAGCAGCAGGAGCCAGTGGCTTCCTCTGCTCTCAGTCTGTCTTTTGAGAGCAGAGAGGGAAAACAGAGCCACTTAAGGCAGGCACAGCGTTGGATCGAGTGGTGTAAGTATAAGGAGGGGTATAGGGGTGATAATTTTACCTAAACATTTTTTACCTTTAATGCAGGGAAAGCATTAAGGTAAAAAATGTTTAGGCTTTAGAACCACTTTAAGGCCACTTTCACAGTGAGGCGCGTGCCTCAGTAGCGGTAAAGTGCCGCTGTCAGGAAAAGACTGTTCCCTAGCCTTTCCGCGGTGGTGCCCATGCGCGTTCGCGCGCACGCGCCGGAAACGGCGCCTGGCGGCTCTATTTCAATCTGCAGAGCCTGGTGGCCAGTGCTGTCCGCTCTACAGCGTTTCCTACACCTGCGACCCCCCCGGTGACTACTTCTGTGTGACTTCCTGTTCCTGTGACCCCGGCTTATCCCTCGGACCTGTTGATATCTGCCTGCATCTGACCCCGGCTTGTCTACGACCACCCGCTTGCCTGCTCCTCCTGTACTTCTGTTGCCAGCACGTTACCGACCCTGCCTGAACCCGACCATCCGTTTGCCTGATCCCGTTGTACCGCACCGCCTGCCAGTTGCCAACTCGGACTGTACCACTATTCTCCCGTCTTGCACGAGCTACCTTGGACTTCTCCTTACCACCTGAAGATTGTCCAGCCCTCGTGCCCCCCTGTGCTCCAGAGCTCCCTGTTCCCACCATCAGGGGTTCTCGAACCAGGGCCGCAAGAGAGGTTGCCCCCGCATAAGCCAGACTCTACCACCAGGTACGTGACAGCCGCTAGTCTTAATGGACAGGGGCGGTGGAGGAGCCGTGTATACATTGCTCCAGCACCGCCCCAAAGATGATGCTTGCATGCTTGCAAGACTTTTTTTCCCGTCCGGCAAGCGAACTGCCCCAGTGTGAAGGCACTCTGGCTTTCACACAGGGGAGACAGAAGAAGCATTTTACAGGCGCTATTTTTAGAGCAAAAACGCCTGTAAAGCGTCTTAGTGTGAAAGTGGCCTAAATGTGAGTAAATATTTCTTCACAATTTGGCAAATGTTTGTGAGAACTTTCTGTTGACTGCGTAATCCTGCCTTCTGGGCAAACCGTATGGTTGTGGAAATGTCTTAAGCCCCGTACACACGGTTCGACGATCGCATACAACAGGTCGTACTCACGACCGTTGTATGCGAAATCGATCATGCGTATGCGCGATTTGAACAGTCAAACATACGACGGTCGTACAAGGGAGTTGTATGAGCAAACTAGAAAACTTGGTTGTACCAACAAGCTCTCATACGACCGTTGTATCGGGTGTACAGAGCAGTTGGTACAACAAGTTGTATTGTGCAAAACACACATGCTCAGAAGTCAGGAATGGCTGGATGCCAATTACATGCACCTGAACGTTCTTTCCCCAGACGTACGATCGTGTAGTGCAGTCAGTATGCTGCATACAACAGCCAACATACGATTCGACACGATCGTACGTGCGATCGTTGAACCGTGTGTACGAGGTATAAGTCTTTACCCATAAAAGGGACACATCGAGCATTGCCTTTTCAGTTGTGCATGTATCCAAATTTCTGCTTTCTTGTGCCTCTGTGGCAAATTTCTTTTACTTTGTAGTTTGTGCTAATTAGTAGACATTTCTCTTGTCAGCTTCACAGTTCCCATTTACCAGCAATTCCCTTAATTAAACTTGATTAATGTAATATGAATTTTGGAAACAGCCTGAGAATATTCCTCCATCTGTTAGCATATAATCTTATACAAAGTGAAATGATTACAGATTCCTTCCCTTTTTTTTTTTTTTTTAAGAGTGTACAAGTGATATAGCTACTATTGAAAGAAAATGTTCCATGGAAGTATCACTTTGGGCCTTGCCCTTTGAAGGAGTACATGTTCAGTCCTTATTATATATTTATAAATCAAACACGTTTTGATTGTTTTTGTATGGTTGAATTGGCAATTTTATTAAACTCCAATTTCCAGAATGACGAGAGGGCTTTGTGTGGACTCTGAAAGCTTTGCCTCCTTTCCCATCACCGGATTCATAGCTCAGGGGAATGGAGAACTCCACCTTCCATCGATGTGCACAGTGTTTCAGGCTGCCACATCTATCAAGCAGGTCTTTTTTGTGGGGGCCATGACTACTTCTATGCCTGGTTAATGTAAGGCATGGACGCAATTATTCAACACCCTACCAGAAATAATAACTGAACCAGGAATTAAAGAGAGCAATGTTGGGTGAGTGGGTTGTATTTATGACCACTATGGAGGTCTGATGGTGGCCATACAAGCTTCGGTATAAAGCATCTACAGAGTCACATCGAATGAGTGACTTCTCATGCATAACCAGCAATAAGTGACATTAACAATTTAACTATCAAGTCCAAAATTGTGAAATGATTTCAAAGGTGAGAATATTCTTGTAAGTGTGTCGGCATTGCCCCCATCCGTTACCCTGGAATGTGTAGTCATTTGAAACACCACCACCGATTCAGACAAAATGCTGACTTACTAGCTAACAAAGACCTCCTATCACGGAAGGTCAATATCGCTTGTGGCTACATACCCAGCCAGGGTCTTTTGGTGCCGTCTGAAGATCCTCTCAAGACATATATGTAGACCGTCCAGATAATGTATTCATAGATCATTCACATTCATGATCATAACATCCAGTGTAGTCTCTCCGGCTTCATCAGGACTTCCACCATACCCTACCGAGCCATCAAACTATCAATTTCACACTGGGTACAGCCTTTCTCAACTGCATCTAAAGCAGATCTGCCAGAAGCATGGATGTTCCATGCTGCTTGTGTGGCACTCTGGAAGGGCCAGGTGTTGGTGACCAGAGCCAGAGCGGGCTGGGAGTACACCGCACACAGCTGTGCTGCCAATTTCACCATTTTGGACTTTGTAATTAACTTTTTAATGTCACTTATTGCTTGTTATGCATGGATAATCACTCACTCAGCATGACTCTGTAGATATTTTTGATTGTTATGTCTTTGTCAATTTTCCTATCGCACTCCTTCCTGGCTAGTAGGCTCTTATGTTGGTGGGTGCTGCAACGAAAACCAGCAGGGCCCTGGAAATGTCATGCAATATTCATCAGCACACCGTGGATCCTTGTCCAAAGCTTTCTTTATTGAAGTGATCACATGCCTGACGAAGGGGCCCTGCGCAGCCCCGAAACGTTGCACTTTTCTGTGATGTGATCTCTTCAATAAAGAAAGCTTTGGACAAGGAGCCACGGTGTGCTGACAAATATGTACATTTGATTGTTATGTGACTGTTTATATCTCACAGGAGAGTTGCTGCTTTGATAATTGATTTGCTATTTGGTCACTTTATTTTTTGTAAGTGCGGTTTTTCTCTCATTTTTTCTTTTAAGCTTCAGTATATTATTGATAATTTTTTGCTCTGGCTGATTGACTCAGTTTGATTGAATCCAACTATAATTGAGTCTAAATTGATCGTAAGGGTAATTATGGCCATTTGATTGTTTTGATCGACTCACACATTAGTCAGAATTCATAAATGATGCATGTGTGGCCTCCATAAGAGATATGGCTGCTATGGGGGACGTGGGGCTAAACAGAAATGTATATACTTTTATATTGCTGCTGTCGGTTAGGAGAACTGCATATATGTCTTAATAAGTGGTATTTGGGCTAAGGGAAACCTGTACTGAGATGAGACTATGGAGGCTCGCATTTCTGACCTCTCCTGAAAATGCTAGGTTCCAAACTGCCATACTGATTCAATGGCTTTTGTACTTTCTGGGTCACTGACGTGGAACACATTGTATTGTGCAAAAGTTTTAGGCACTTGTGAAAAAAAAGCTGTAAAATTAAGGATGCTTTCTAAAATAATAACATAAATAAATAAAAAATATGTAAAATATTTTTTTCTTTTCAACTAGCAACCTACAAAATACAAACACAGAAAAAAAAAAAACCTTAATTAAAATATTTAGTGTCCATCCTTTCCCTTTTAAAGGCTCCAGACTCTAACATTTTATTTAAATAAATTCAAATGCATTTCCAGATATTATTTTGTAAAAGTAGAAAGTGACATCATCTGTACATAGCCTATGTAGAGAGCAAAGCTGTGGGGGGGAAGAGGGGAGGGAGGTGCAGCAGGCTCACCCATTACAGGCTGCTTGCAGAAAAATACAAAAGGGGGTGGAGACAAGACCAGTCCCCCAGCACAAGGAGAGAGAGAGCAGCAGTGACCGGTCTTTATTAGAGGATGCGCCTAAACAGAGGCAAAGTTTCTCACTAGAGAGCTGCACGTATAAGGAATTCGAGATTCAAGGGTGGATGCACATGAGTCTTGTATTCAAACTAAATTTGCTTATCCCAGAGTTCAATTTTAACCACCATCAATTCTCCCAGGTACATTTGTACACAGTTTAGGATTTTGCAGGCAGTGCACAATTATACCAAACAGGTGCAATGATCAATAACATAACATGTGGGTTAAAACACAATGATTAGGGGCCGGTGCACACTGCCGCGACTTGCGATCTGACTTGGGTCACCCCAAGTTGCTTGACTTTCGAAATCCTATTGAAATGAATGCGAGCCGTCTGTACACTACTGAAGTCGCTCTGACTTCAAAAAAGGTTCCTGTACTACTTGAAGGTGACTTCTCTCCGACTTGTGCCCATCGAATTCAATGGAAGTTGCCTCCAAGTCGTATCCCTTATCTATATTGAAGCGACTTTACAGGAAAAAGAAAATACTTTACCCAGTGAATTCCCAGGCAACCCCCTCTCTCCCTTCTCTGATTGGCCACTGACAAAGTTGTCTGGTATAGTCGAGTTTGAAGTTGCCTTGAAGTTGCCTGGCAAAGTCGCCCGTGAAGTGGGATCCAGCCCTAAATCTAACTGAATCAGCCATGTGGGAGGGATAAAACTGACTGAGGAGAAAACACTATCTATTAACAAGTTATAGGCAGTGAAGACCGTTCAATTTACAGAATCGTACACAATGGCCAATTGGACCACAGTAATAAGGCATAGGGTGATCCTATACTACAAGGCCTCACAGGCAGAAATGCCCTGTCCAAGCTTTTTTACCAATGTTGAGGACTGAAAATGCAATGCTCAGCCAAAGAGACTTGGTGCAGCAGATAAAAGATCATGTTGACTTTCCTTCACAAATGGAAGTGGGACCCTGATAGCTGGGTGCATCTACATTTTGGAAACATCTAATCAGAAAAGGTCTACATTGAAGACTTGTAGCTAACCAGCCATACCTCTAGAACAGTGTTTCCCAACCCAGTCCTCAAGGCACACCAACAGGTCATGTTTTCAGGATTTCCCTCAGATGAAACAGCTGTGGTAATTACTAAGGCAGTGAAACTGATCAAATCACCTGTGCAAAATAATGGAAATCCTGAAGACATGACCTGTTGGTGTTCCTTGAGGACTGGGTTGGGAAACACTGCTCTAGAACACACAAAAACACATGAACTGGTTTGCAGACTGACAAATCCAAGTTTGAAGTATTTGGCTGTAAAACAAGACGGCTTGTTGCTTAAGCCTGGAAAAAAGTGGTCCAAGGATTAGTGCCTGCAGGCAACAGTGAAGCATTGAGGAGGTTCTTGCATATACTGGGCTACATTTCTGCATATAGAATTGGGGGTACGGTCAGAATTATTGGTCTCCTCCTTGTACAGGCAGATATTTATCTGTCATGCAGTACCATCAGAGAGGCACCTGATTTAGTCCTAAATTCATTCTGCAGTAGGACAAGTAACCCAAACGTAAAGCCAAAGTTATAAAGCACATTCTTCAGTGAATTAAAAAAAACAGACTACTGGAAGAGATAGCATCTTGTATGTAGTGTCTGGATTCGTGATGGAGAGTCTAGATGACGATCAGATGAGATTCTATGTGATGATCTGTAGAGTGTTCAGAGAACTTGAGAGAGATCCTTCCTTTTTCTCTCTGAACTTTCTTTTTAACCCAAAAATTCACTTATCTAAGCACTAGCCTAAAAGGTGTAGTTCAGAATATTTACCCACATCTGATTGGACAACACTTCTATTGATCATTCTACTGTTTATTTAGGTCAGTGGTTCTCAACTCCGGTCCTCAGGACCCACTAACAGGCCAGGTTTGCAGGATAACTGAAATACATCACAGGTGATATCATTTGCTGCTCAGTGATTGCAGTATTCTAGTCTGCATCTCCCCAAGGTAATACTTAAAATCTGGTCTGTTGGTGGGTCCTGAGGACCGGAGTTGAGAACCACTGATTTAGGTGGTCTGATGAAAACTGGTTGGTGTCTGTTGGAATAGCAATTCTCCACATTGTCCACCTGGAGAGTGAAGATCCTTGGTCTGCTTGGAGTATACACGTGTTTCTCTTGCAAATCAACTTCCCAGGGTTATTTTTCATTTTGAGATTAGTAATCACCTGAAATTCTGAAAACAGGTGAAGGCTTAGGCTGCAAATTTCATTGATCTTCATATTATTGATAATTTTATATTAGAAAAACCCTGACAAGACTAATCAAATATTGATTTTGTTTTTGCATCTTGCAGGTTGTGAACTGCTAAATAAAATATATTCACTTAAAAGGTTATTTCATCTTTACCAAAAACTGCCTATGCCCCGTCTATAGATAAAAAACAAAGTGTGCAGCTTTGACTAAAGTTAAATAACGCCCTTGCTGTAGGTGTAGGCTATTTGAATACCTCATGAAGCCTGACCTGAGAACTCCCAGGACGTTGCTAAGAGAGGCCCAGCTATTACTGTCCATTTTCACCATCACAGGAGTGAGCGCTCAAACTCTGAGCATAGAGCTGGTAGAGACATCGCATGTAAGGGGATTTGAATCGGAGGCAGAACTCATGCCTGTCATGGTGAAGGTGAGCAGTAATAGTTGGGTAGCTGGGTCTATCTTAGCAACGTCCTGGCAATGTGCAGGTCAGGCTTCATGAGGAACATAAAGGGTCTACACTTATAGCAAGGGCATTATTCAGTCTTGTTTTCATCTACAGACATCACCCCCTATCTACATAGGCAGTTTTTTGGTAAAGGTGAACTATATTTTTTTATAGCAATCTCAATTGACAGTATTTCTTTGCAAATACCTAAATTTTTTGCACAGTAAATGTATGTGAATGTACTGTATAAACGGATCAGCTGCAGGCAATTCTGTTAGCTCATTCTTTGCCTTTTGATATTAAACATACTGTTAATTTGGCACGTGACCAGACTTATACCAGTAAAATATAGTTGATCCTTTTGGGACTTTTGTTGTCTTTAATTATACATTTGTTTAACCACCTTTCACCCAGCCACTATAGATACCCATGAATGGGCACTCATGCACTGATTAGAATACCGGGCCTTTGTTATTGGTCCTGGTACAGTGTGATCTCTGAATAATAACTTTCACTGCACTGCTCTATATATAATAATTTTTTTTTTTACAATGTCACCAGAGCACATGCAGTATGCACTATGGTGATCATGTACAATGGCTGGCTGCTCTCATATCACTGTATGTCAATGCTGCCAGCCATTGTCTCTGATCGCTGCCACAGCAGAACAGTGTCACTAGACCATTGCTGCCAGTCAGTTACCCTAATCACCACCATCTACTCAGTGTCCCTGATCACTGCCGCTCCAGTCGCAGTGTCCCTGATCACCGCCACCCCAGTTATATTGTTCCTAATTACTGCCCCACCAGTCCCAGTGACCCTGCTCACCGCCACATCAGTCACAGTATATAAGTCTCTGTGTCCCTGATCACCACCTCATCAGCCCCAGTGTTCCCTGATCATCGTTACAGTGTCACCATAAAGACTGGTTCACTTGTGTGATGCTGTCTGAAGTGCGATCTGTGTTTGAATTACTCTTTAGAGAGCATTTGACAGGTATTGAGGAGGCGCTGTATCGCCTCCTTACCACCAGCTTTAACCACTTGGACCCTGCATAAGCACCCCATTCACTTGAATGAGTATCCATCGGAGGGCGTACAGAGGGTATAATTCCTGTCACAGCTGATCAGCATCGCAGTGTTGTAGCCAGTCCCAACTGCTGCCTGTGCAGTAAAGCTGCAGCTCAACCACAATGTTTCCTAAACCCCCTCAATTACATGTGTGAACGAGCCCTAATAGTGCAAGCACAGTTCTCTGATCACCAGCACACCAGCCACAGTGTCACTAGACCAGTGTAGCTAGAATCGGTGTTGCTGATTGCTGCCATACCAGACCAGTACAGCAAGCAACAGTTTTCTTGGCCATTGTTATACCACTCCCAGTGTCACCAGATCAATGTATGCCAGTAATAGTGTTCATTATCTCTGCCATACCAGTGACAGTGTCACCACACCAGTGTAAGCCAGCAACAATGTCCCTGATTGTCGCCACTCCAGTCCCAGTGTCACCAGGCCAGTGAAGGCTTGCAACAGTGTTCCTGATTGTCACCACCCCAGTCCCAGTGTCACCAGACCAGTGTAAGCCAGTAACAGTGCTCCTGATTGCCGATACACAAGTCCCACTGTCACCAGACTAGTGCAGCCAGCAACTGTGTTCCTGAACACTATCAGATTAGTGCGGTGTTACTTCTGCCTGCTGCCTGTACTAACCCTGGCCTGTTTATTGACCATGTTTCTGCCTGCTGCCTGTATCAATCCCTTGCCTGTTTGTGAACCATGTTTCTGCCTGCCCCCTGAACTGACCCATCTGCATGTCCGACTGACTATATTCCTGCATGACACCAGTCCCAGCCATCCCCTGCAGCCAAGTGCATGCCTGGAACCACAGAAACTCTTTTGTTATTCCTTTCTACATCCTCCTGTCCTTTCTGGCCAGTTAAAATTGCATTCATGGGGGCAGCCACATAACAGTAGGCTAGGCTTACTTGGCTTATACCATGGGTGCTCAGCCTGTGGCCCTCCAGCTGTTGCAGAACTACAAGTCCCATGAGATATTGCAAGGCTGAACAGTTACAAGCATGACTTCCAAAGGCAGAGGCATAATGGAACTTGTAGTTCCGCAACAGCTGGAGGGCCACAGGGTGAGCACCCATGGCTTATAGGAACTGAGATTGCTATAGGTGACACTACACTAAGCCAGCCCTTTTCAACCAGGGTGCCTTGAGGTTTCTTCAGGGGTGCTTTGGCAAAATGCCTAAAAATTGATCAAAAATTGTATACAAGCTAGTGGGTGGATGAAGCCTGCCTTTTAGTTACACAAAGCCATAGGTTTTCATTATAGACCATTACAACTTTCTAGACACTGGCATCCTAACAACCAATAATGTCATCAATTGGTAAGGAGGATGTCTGTCGCCTTCACAGCATCCTTGTTTGACCCTCCTGTGCCCCTCTCCCTCAGCACTGGGGTGACACTAGCTGACGGAGAGAAATTGAGGGAGAAGAAAAACATTGCAATACTATTCTTTACCAGTGTGCAAAAGTGAATTTGCTTTGAAAGAGAAAAATCACCTCTAACATTGGGTGTCCTACGTGTGTGGATTGTGCTGCATTGTGTAAAACTATTAGAATAGTTTTTTACATTTTAGAATGGGGTGCCTCAAGACTGTCCATGATTTTTAATGGTGCCTTGACTGAAAAAAACTTGAGAAACACTGCACTAAGCTATATTCCCTGACCACTCGTATAGACAACCATTAATGAACGTTGGTAGAATTACGGTAGCTGATTTGTGTGATACACAAGATACAATGTGTGGTATATAATCAGTCCAAAACGTGAAAAACACAAGTGGTATCGCTATAAAGACAGAGAAGTAGCAAAATGTGTTTTGGGTTCTAATTCTAAGCATGTCCATACCGTGAGAAATATCTTATTAAACTGTGTGTGTAAAAAATTTTACATTTTCTTTCTGTATTTTTTCCAAAAACTTGTGGGGAAAAAAATGAAGTCTTCAAAAGTCTTACCAAACCTTTTAAACATACCTTTGAGGGTTGACTCACTTAAATGTGGTCATTTTGTGGGTGTTTCTACTGTCCTGGTTCTCCAGGGCTTCCAAAAATGTGATAGGTAGTCAGAAAATTTGATGCGTAATTTATGCCCCTATTAAGCCTGAAGGTGCTCCTTGGATTTTGGGCTACTTAAGGTGGCTAGGCTGTGAAAAAGTATCATGCATGTGGTATCGACATATTCAGGAACAATAGCAGAGTGTGTTTTGGGGTGTAATTCTATGTATGCCTTTGCTGTGTGTTAAAATTATCTTATTAAATAACAACTTTGTGTAAAAGGAAAAAAAAACATTTTCCTTTTCTTTCCTGCATTTTTCGAAAAATTGTGGCCAAAAAAAATTCAAAATTTTTCAATTTTGACATTTTCAAAAGACTAACTATGCATTTTCAGTGTATTTGCTTTCCAAAATGGAATAATTTTTTGGGTGCACCTCCTGTCCTGGTACTTCAGGGACTCAAGAAATATAGGTAGTTGGGAGATTAGATGGGTAATTTATGCTCCTTGAAAGCCCAAAGGTGCTACTTGGGATTTTGGGCCCCTCTTTGCATCTGTGCTGTGAAAGAGTCTCATACATGTGGTTTTACCATATGGAGGTGTAGCAGAATATGTTTTGGAGTGTAATTGTCAGTATGCCTATGCTGTGTGTGAGAAATAACTTTGTAAATTGACAAACTGTGATAAAAACACATTTATCTTAATTTTCCAAAAAATTTTGGCAGAAAATTACAACTTCAAAAAATTCACCATGACTCTTACTAATTACCTTGAACTGTCATTTGGGGGGTATTTTTTACTCTCCTGACATTTTAGGGCCTCAAGAAATGAGATGGGTAATTAGTACAACAGGGTTGATCAATTTTTATATATATGTATGTGTGTGTGTATTTGATCCCCTGCTGATTTTGTATGTTTGCCCACTGACAAAGAAATGATCAGTCTATATTTTTAATGGTAGGTTTATTTTAACAGTGAGAGACAGAATAACAACAGAAACATCCAGAAAAGCGCATTTCAAAAAAGTTAAAAATTGATTTGCATTTTCATGAGTGAAATACGTTTTTGACCCCTTCACAAAACATGACTTCGTACTTGGTGGCAAAACCCTTGTTGTCAATCACAGAGGTCAGATGTTTCTTGTAGTTGGCCACCAGGTTTGCACACATCTCAGGAGGGATTTTGTCCCACTCCTCTTTGCAGATCTTCTCCAAGTCATTAACCACTTCACCCCGGGAAGGATTTGCCACTTTAGGACCAGAGCACTTTTTGCGATTCGGCACTGCGTCGCTTTAACTGACAATTGCGCGGCCGTGCGATGTTGTACCCAAACGAAATTTGCGTCCTTTTTTTCCCCACAAATAGAGCTTTCTTTTGGTGCTATTTGATCACCGCTGCGTCGTTTTTGATCGCCGCTATAAACAAAAGCGCAACAATTTTTGCAAAAAAACCCCACATTTATTACTTTTTGCTAAAATACAAATCCCAAAAAAAAAATATAAAAAAGCATTTTTTTTCATCGGTTTTGGCCGATTTTATATTTTTCCTCATATTTTTGGTAAAAAAAATCGCAATCGGCGTCTATTGATTGGTTTGCGCAAAAGTTGCCGCGTTTACAGATGATGAGAATTCATTTCTGGGGTTTTTATTTTTTTTTATTTTTTACTAGTAATGGCAGCGATCTGCGATTTTTAGTGGTACTGCGATATTGCAGCGGACATGTCGGACCATTTTGACACTTTTTTTGGACCATTGGCATTTATACAGCGATCAGTGCTATAAAAATGCACTGATTACTGTGTAGATGCCATTGGCAGTGAAGAGGTTAACCTGGAGGGGGCGCTCTAAGGGTTAACAGTATTCCCTGGGTGTGTTCTAACTGTATGTGGGCTGCCCTGACTGGGGAAAGAGGATGATCACGGCTTCCATGTACAGGAAGCCTGTGATCATCACCCTTCCCCCTTCAACAGAACGGAGATCCGTGTTTACATACACGGACCTCCATTCTTTCAGTGCCGGGGGGGGGGCATCGCGGGTAGCCGGCGGCAATCG
>BLSH010475806.1:950352-962937 GCA_018402905.1 Glandirana rugosa
GAGGGGGTCACCCACTCCCTGCCCCCCCCCCCCCCCGGACACAGTGAGCGCGCCCACAATGCTAGTTATCCCGGCCGCCATCCTGTGATGGTGTTTCGCGATAACGAGCCACTTTTCCGCTTTCACGCTTTGGCGGGCGGTCGGCAAGTGGTTAAAGAAGAACTATGGTCAACATTAAGAAATCAATATGTTATGCACCTATACAATCTGTTAAACATCTCACTGGTTGTTTTGCAATAAGCTGGGATATCTACCTTGTTCCCTGCTCTCATGTGCACTCCCTTTAGTGAAGATACAACTTTACTTCCTGGTTTTCAAATTGCCTGTTGTCTCGTTTTGCGTGCTATCTCTCTGCAGAAACGTCCTGACATCACTGGGGGAGGTGCTCTTGTTGTACATGGAAATATCAGGCATTTTATTGTACACATAAGTCCCGATTTAGGCTCTGCCCACGATTGGCCTATGAAGGCCCGTCCACTCCCATTAAGAATGGTATGACATTACATACAGTTGAACAGTGGAAGAGCCATGGACAAGAACTATGAAACACAGCTATCTTTTCCAAGACCACTTCTGACACATTTGTAGTAAAGCAATGCCATGCTTGAGGAATAAACTATAAGACACTTTTTTAGGTTTCTGACATTGAGATTATATGGCTGCAGAAAGTTGAAGGCAAAAGACACAAGTTACATGTGCACCATTTTGAAACAACACCATAAGAGGCAGAATGGATGGTGGATAGATGCATGGTGGACGGTGTTCAGCTGGCAGAACTGCCAAGTACACACATTTGAAAATGAGGTATCATTGTATCTTGGCTCACTGTTTGCTGAATAGCATTATCGACTCACTGAATGCTTTCACTTGTTGCCTAGAATTACTTTTTAAATTCTCGCCAAGGTTCGGGACTGGAGTTCACACGTAATAGTTGCTGTTGAAGTGTTTTCTGGAATAGCGCCCAAAAGCCTGGATGCAGTATTTGGGGTAGAAAGGCAATTTTCATGAATGATTATGGCACGATAAAGAGCATTAATGCATGTACCTCTTACAAACATTGTAAAGCAGTGTTCCTCAACTCCAGTCCTCAAGGCCCACCAACAGGTCATGTTTTCAGGATTTCCATTATTTTGCACAGGTCATTTGATCAGTTTTACTGCCTAAGTAATTACCACAGCCGATTCATTTGAGGGAAATCCTGAAAACATGACCTGTTGGTGTGCCTTGAGGACTGGAGTTGAGGAACACTGTTGTAAAGGATCTAATACAATTTAATCAAATGAGAATAATCCTGGCGGTGGAACTAAATATGTAGCATGCATACATATTTCTATTATGCCTTTATATAGAGAATCTGCACCGTTGCCTAAGGCACATATAATTTAATTTCATAGTATGTATTTAGAAAAGGAGAGTTTGTAACTTCTCCAAATGACTCAATTTTTTTCTGGTAATTTGTAGCTGCTATAGCTGTCTTCAGTGCTGTATAAGCAGTTACAAATCAATGGTGTGCTATGTTCACCAGCAACTGCATCAGATAAGAGTAGCAGCAATGGAAGCCGGTAAATTTAAAGTTGGCTTCGTAAATAGAAGTCATGTGCTCAGTGACAGGGCTAAAAATGCTTGAATTGCTTAATCGCAAACCTTTCATTGAGTGCATTTGTTTTTTTCTAGTTTATCAAAGTTGTTACCGTGACCGCTACAAAGTCATCTATGTGACAGGTAAAAAAGGAAACCGAGAGATCCAGCACAATGACTCCTAATGCATTAATTAAAAGCAGATCCATTTTATTATAAACCATAAACAAGATCTACTCACAAAATACATGTAAAAAGGAGGGCATGTAATCCTTTCATTCAAGTCACTGAATTGCTCAGTCCACATTATGTCCAATTGATGCTATAGCTGGAGGATTCTGGACGCTATCATTTAGACACCTGCCAACCTGGATGATGTTGTAAACTGGCATCTGCCAAGGTGAGGAACACTTTTCTGGGGGGATTCCCCTTTCTTCAGCCTACCCTAAGGATATCCGTGACCATATTTAAAATAAATATGGTCATAGGTACACTATCCCTAAGTCATAAAGAGACTGAAACATTTTTAACTAGTAAAATTAAAATTGTTGTGTAACCATGGGTACCATATCCAATTAACATGCAATAAACAATCCCAAAGAAAGTCTGTTCGGACTTTAACCACAGCACGGTCATCCAGTTCTGGGAGGGCGTCTACAGTTGTGCTCATAAGTTTACATACCCTGCCAGAATTTGATTTCTTGGCCATTTTTCAGAGAATATGAATGATAACACAAAAACGTTTCTTTCATGTTTAGTGTTTGGCTGAAGCCATTTATTAGCAATCAGCTGTGTTTACTCTTTTTAAATCAGAATAAAGTGAAGGTTCTGGAGTGGCCAACTCAGTCTCCTGACCTCAATATCATTGAGCCACTCTGGGGAGATCTCAAACATGCGGTTCATGCAAGACAGCCCAAGAATTTCCAGGAACTGGAGGCTTTTTGCCAAGAGGAATGGGCAGCTTTACCATCTGAGAAGATAAAGAGCCTCATCCACAAATACCACAAAAGACTTCAAGCTGTCATTGATGTTAAAGGGGGCAATATACGGTATTAAGAACTGGGGTATGTAAACTTTTGATCAGGGTAATTTGGGTAGTTTCTGTTGTCATTATAATTTAAAAAGAGTAAACACAGTTGATTGATAATAAATGGCTTCAGCTAAACACTAACCATGAGTGAAAGAAATGTTTTTGTGTTATTCATATTCTCTGAAAAACGGCCAAGAAATCAAATTCTGCCAGGGTATGTAAACTTATGAGCACAACTGTATTGAGTCCTAGAACCTTGCCCCCAGCTTCGGACACGGCTGATCATAGATCAAGGTAAAGGGCCAAGCACAGCGACCCTTTACCATGTGAGCATCTGTGTCCATTCACTGCTGATCACATGTAAACAAATGCTGGTTATTGGCATTTCCTTTCCTCAGCACGGTCACTGTGTGAGGAATGGAAAGCTGATAATCTGTTATCCTGTGACATCACACGTTTACACTGAAAATCAGGGCACTAATCATCTGGCGGCTTGCCTGGTTTACTTTTTAAATAGGTTTGCAGGTTACAACAAACAAAACAGAAAATAAGTCCTTGCCATCCGGTGCTAAACTAAACAGAATAGTTTCCTCACTATATGGTGTGGGGCTGACTCCGACACCCACAAAACATAAGCCAAAATGCAAACCTTGTCTAAGTCCAAACAGACACAGAGCTCCCTCAGATTCCCCTCTGAGTTCCAGGTCAGAGCCCTAGTGAGATCTCTTCCTGATTATTTAAGCCACCTGCTTGGTGGACTCCAGTGGACCACAAACTCCGGACCGGAACCAGCCCTGCCATGGTGGCTGGTAACCATACAGTGGACCCAAGAGAGGGCATCTGCATTGTTCTGGGGTCTTCCTGCCCGGTGTTCCACTGTGAACTTAAATGGCTGTAGGGCCAGGAACCGCCTAGTCATCTGACTATTTTTCTCCCTGTTGTCACAAATCTACTTCAGGGGGGCATGGTCGGTGACTGGCCTAAACGACCTTCCTAAAAGGTAGTACTTCAGCACCTCTAAGGTCCACTTGATATCCAGGCACTCATTCTCCACAATAGCATAGTTCCTCTCATGCCTGTTAAGCTTCCTGCTTAAGTAGACAACCTGGTGCTTCTCACCATCTCTGATCTGGGACAGAACAGCACCTAGTCCCATCTCAGAGGCGTCCATCTGTACAACAACCTCCTTTGTGAAGTCCGGGGTCACGAGCACCGGTTGTACACAAAGGGCCTGTTTCAACTTCTGGAATGTCTTATTGGCTTCGGGATTCCACTTAACCATGCCCGACCCTCTCTGCTTCCTCAGATCGGCCAGAGGGACGGCAATGGTGGCAAAGTCGGGTATGAACCGCTTGTAATACCCTGTAATCCCCAGGAAGGCACAAACCTGTTTTTTTTTAACGGTTGGAGCCATTTTTGAATTGCCTTGATCTTATGGGTCTGGGGCTTGATCAGTCCCCGACCAATAACATACCCAAGGTAGTTGGCCTCCTCCAGACCTATGGCACACTTTTTTTGGGTTGTCTGTTATACCCGCTACCCTAAGAGAATCCACGACTGCTTGTACTCGGGGCAGATGCGATTCCCCATATGGACTGTGGATGACTACATCATCCAAATAGGCGGCTGCATAGGGGCGATGCGGCCTTAAGGTTTTATCAATCATTCTCTGGAAGGATGCAGGGGCCCCATGCAGACCAAACGGCATTTGCTTTTACTGAAAGGACCCCTCAAGAGTGGAAAAGGCCGTTTTTTCCTTTGCTGACTTCGTTAGGAAGAGCTGCCAGTAGCCCTTAGTTAGGTCTAGGGTTGTTATGTACCGGGCACCTCCCAACCTGTCCACAAGTTCATCAACCCGCGGCATCGGGTGTGCGTCAACCTTAGACATGTTATTCAGTTTCTTGAAATAGTTACAGAATCTTAGGAAGAGTTTTACATTTACGCGGAACCCTGGTTCCGTGATTATGTCATGTTGTAGTACGGTGGTCAGTCCGGATAGGGGAGAGAAAAAAAATCTCTATTTTTACTGATAAATACCTTATCATCATGTTGTGTTGTGTCAGTGACAAGGACTCCGTTATGGGGACGTCCGGAGTCGTGGATAGTCTGTGCTCTTGAGGAGTGGGCATTGCCAATAAAGTCTCTGTCTTTCCACGGTTTTAAGAGATTCACATGGGAAATTTGCTCGGGTTACCTTTTCCCTGGCTGGTAAACTTTGTAGTTCGCTTCCCTTACTCTTTCCCTAATCTCAAAGGGATTAGCACCAGCACTCTGTCTCCTGGGTTTAAAGTCTGGGTTTTGGCACACTGATTATAAACCCTTCTCTGGGCTTCCTGGGCTCGCCCCATATTTTCTCGCATTAGGGGCAGGCTGCGATTCGATTTTGCATCAAGGAAATATGCTTGGTGACGCTCCTATGTGGGGTGGCCTCTCCTTCCCACGTCTCTTTTGCGACATCTAGCAGCCCCCTGGGATGTCTACCATACAAGACTTCAAAGGTGGAATGCCCCCATAGACGCTTGCGGAACCTCTCGTATGGCAAACATAAGGTACGGCAACAATATATCCCAATCTCTCCCATCTTTTTCCACTACCTTTTTCAACATGCTTTTGAGCGTTTTATTAAACCTCTCTACAAGTCCACAAGTCCATCCGTTTGGGGGTGGTAGACCGAGGTACATGGGAGATTTTATACAACCTGCACAATTCCTTGGTTACATGAGACATAAACGGGATGCCCTGATCCGTTAAGACCTCTTTTAGGGATCCCCACTCGACTAAACACCTGGACCAACTCCCTGGCGATAATCTTAGCGGAAGTGTTCTGCAAGGGGTATGGCTTCAGGATAGCGGGTCACGTAATCTAGTATTACCAGGATGTGCTGGTGTCCCTGGGCAGACTTTACTAGGGGTCCCACGAGATCCATGCCAATTTTTTCGAAAGGCACTTCAATTATGGGCAGTGGAACAAGTGGACTACAAAAATGGGGTGAGGGCGCAGAGAGTTGACACTCGGGGCAGGATTCACAATACTCTCTGGCATCTTCATGGAACCGGTGCCAGAATATTCTCTGGGTTATTCTCTCCCTGTTCTTATCCATACCCAGATGTCCCCCCACATGTCCATGGGCTACATCTAGCACCATCCTGTGAAAGGGTTTGGGAACCACTAGCTGTTCCACCTCATCCTCCCCTCGTTTCACCACCTGATACAACAAATTATTTTTAAGAGCCATGTAGGGAAAAGACACCCCCAATTAGGGTCCAGAGGTTCCCCATCTATCACCTTCACGTTGTCTCTGGCTCTGAGAGTGACCTCCCGTAGTTTTTCTGTACAGATGTCCTCTCTCCGGACCTCTAAGTCAGTATTCTGTTCACTCTCAGTCAGGGTCAGAAACATTTTCTGGGTCATTAGCCCCCAGCTGGGAGCTATCTTCCAGCTCCTCTGGGCTCCACAGCCAGTACAGGAAAAGGAAGAGGGTCTCCTCCCTCCTCGGTGCTTCCACAAGTCTCCCATTCGATTTGGCAAAAAGGGTCTGTTGAGAGTTCCTGTGCTTCCGCAGCAGGGTAAATCTATCCTCCAGACTCCCTGTGCCTTCCCATAACCTCCAAAAATGGGGAAAATCCCTCCCCGCTAGGGCGTCATAAAGCAGTGAAAGTACCACCCACACTGAATGAGTCACACTGCCCCAAGGGGTGTCAATCTCAACCACCACCGTCTGGTAGTCATGAGTGTCCCCATGGTTGCAAATGACCCTGACAGTGCTAGGGTTTAACCTTGCAGGATTTACACAATTGCTTTTTACCAACATTAACACACTACCAGAGTCAAGCAGTGCAGTGACTGGCTTTCCATCAACAAAAATCACACACATTTGCTTCTCCATGAGACTTGAACATGATGCTGTATATGCGACCTGTTCAAAAAAAAGAACATAAGTATAATCGCATTGCATGGGTTCATCAGTCAGGGGACAATTGGCAGCAGTATGGCCCAATGCATGGCATCGGTAGCACTGTATGTGCTCTATACCCAGTCCTCTCCAGGGTCCCCAAGACTTTCCTGGCTTCTTTGGCCAGTCTGCAGGTCTAGAGCCCACAGTCTCTTTAGCCATAGCAGTCTTATCAAATTTCCCCTGAACCCTGGAACAGTCTTACCTGGTCCGCCGGGCGATCTTTCACCCCTAGATACATTGGAGTGGGGCGCAGATGGGTGCAACAAGTCCTCAGCAGCAGTGCATCTCTCCACAAGCTCCACGAGGTGGTTGGCGGTTTTGGGGTCCCCATGACTGACTCATTTCCTCAAAGCAGCGGGGAGCGCACGTAGATAGCGGTACATGACTATGCGCTCCACAATCTGGCGACCTGGCTAAGTCTCCAGCTGTAACCACTTCCTGGCGAGGTGGACCAAGTCGAACATCTGTGAGCGGGGTGGCTTGTCAGTGCGATAGGTCCACTGATGTACCCGTTGGGCCCGGATTGCCTCTAGGGTCTCATAGCCCTGGGCCTTATCTGGTTCCAGATCAAAGTAGGCTTTTTGGGGTTCACCAATCAAGAATGGTGCTACCAGTCCCGCCCACTGTTCTTTTGGCTATCCTTCATGAAGAGCGATGCTTTCAAAAGTTGTGAGATACGCCTCCACATCATCCGCAGGTGTCATTTTCTGCATGTGGTAAGAGCCGTGTACCAACTTTGGTTCCACTGTCACCGGAGGTGCGGGCCCCTTCTTTAATTCCAACAGGGCCTCTGCAAATTAGCGATTCATCTCCTGTTGTGCTGCGATGGCCTGATGACTCTCCTCCTGCTGAGCCTCATGCTGTCGGTGACTCTCCTCTTGCTGAGCTGCCTGTTGTGCTGCAGCGGCCACTGCAACCTGGCGTTTGGTTTCCTGCTGAGCTGCATTGGCTTGCAGCAGGGCCTTCAACATTTCCTCCATCTTGGAAAGGTGCCGACTAAACTCCACCACGGGTGGGAGATTAGCTCGTGGGGATCATCTTTCCAGAGGAAAATAGCATGCAGGCTTTCTTTAAAATCTGGCGGCTTGCCAGGTTTATTTTTTAAATAGGTTTGCAGGTTAAAACAAACAAAACAGAAAATAAGTCCTTGCCATCTGGTGCTAAACTAAACAGAATAGTTTCCTCACCATGCAGTGTGGGGCTGGCTCCGACACTTACAAAACATAAGCCAAAATGTAAACCTTGCCTAAGTCCAAACAGACACAGAGCTCCCTCAGATTCCTATCTGAGTTCCAGGTCAGAGCCCTGGTGAGATCTCTTGCTGATTATTTAAGCCACCTGCTGGTGGACTCCAGTGGACCACAAACGCCGGACCAGAACCGGCCCTGCCATGATTTATGGTAAATTCCAAACCAGACTCTGTTTAATCCAGTCCCAATGAACGCATATGAGGCGACGGGTAGCGTCTGTCTACCACTTCGCCTCGCATACCGTCACAATACATATATTCATATTCATCCTTTTTGACTAAAATCACTGCCATGATTAAAGTGTAGGAAACACTACATCCAAGAAATGGTATCTCTTACAAAGTTAACTTCAGGAATGTTAGTTGATTACTTTGTTTTTTTGGCTACCGATTTGTTTCATATTCGATGGTGTAAGACTCTTCGCCTGAGCATTTTGTAGCTTGAAGCTCCCAAATACTCAACATCCAGTATTTTATGGTTTTCAGTTGCGCCCGTTCACACCTGAGCAAAGTGTCGCTTTAAGCTTCAAACTTCAAGCTTGTACATGAGCTTTTTTTGAGCTACAAGCTTTTTTGGGCCAAATAGACTTTAAGGGAAACACCATGTGAAAAAGGACATACTGCACATTTATTTTTCCTAGTAACCAGCTTTCCATTGCTTAAATAATTTAAAAAAATGCTCAAGCTTCAGACACCCAAAAAAAAAGCCTGTAAAAATGCTAAAAAAAGATCAAGGAAGCTCAGCTCCATTGTGAATGCTGTCTAAGGGTCCTTTCACGCAGCCGGTCTGCCCGGCGCACTCCGCTTTGCTCAGCGTGGGATCGCTCAGGTCCGTCTCCACTCACTGTGCAGAGACAGACCTCTCAGAGCTTGTCTGTTTTCATCTGATCCCATCCGATCTGATCCGCTAGATGGATGGAAAATAGGGTCTCCATCCATCTGGATTTCACGGACAGGATCGGATTGGATAGCGGCGGGTGTCTGCGGACATGTCACCGCTGACATCCGCCACTCCATAGGAGTGAATGGAGCATCCGATCAGGTCCACCTGAAAGGCAGACCTGATCAGAAACCCCGTGTGAAAGGGGCCTAAAAGTTTTAGTGCTCCAATGCCTTATGGTACAACAAAATATAGCATTTATATCTGTGGTATAGATAACAGAGCTGAACAATGTAAAAGGTTATACAGCATGCTGTGTTTTGATAGGGGATTATAAATCATTTGACAATTATAGGCTTACTGTAAGAACAGATTTACGATCAGTCTGATTTGCTAAGTAGGTTACATACACATCCACGTTTTACTTATTTTTAGTACTAGGTTGTGATGCATCTTGTATTATACTAACAGTAATGGTGGTGCATGCAATGAATAATGATTGTCATATGCCTCAGAATAAAGAAAACAACCCATTTCCTTTTTATGTTTCTGGGAGTAACCTGCAGTGTGTATACAATGGCCTTCAGTACCGGCAGGAATAGTACATGAAACTTTAACCACTTCAGTACTGGACACTTTGAATGACAATTGCACGGTCATGCAACACTGTACCCATAAGAAGTTTTTATCACTTTTCACACAACTAGAGCTTTCTTTGGGTGGTATTTAATCACCACTGGGTTTAAAAAAAGCCAAAACGTGTGAACTTTTTTTCTTAGTTTCTGTTATAAAATTTTGCAAGTATTCATTCTTCATAAGTTTAGGCCAAAATGTATTCTACTACATTTCCGTGGTGAAAATAACCCAAATCAGTGTTTATTTATTGATCTGTAGGAAAGTTAGTCCACAAAATATGGTTTGTACTAGGAGTCAATTGAAGTTGATTATGAGAAAAGAAACCTGTATGGACAGTGACCTGTGGTGTGCCCTGGTCACGAGTTTAGTATGCCTAAAGTGGGCATACCCGAGGTGTGATGAACAGGAACCTTAAATAAGAATGGAAAGGGAGGGTGGGGAAAAAAACGGAAATGACGCCGTGCAACCTGAGGGAGGAGGCTGGCTTATATGTGGCCAGACTCCTCCTTCAAACTCAGGCTGACCTTCGGTCAGCTTTGCTATTTATACTCGGAGTCAGTTGAAGTTGATTATGAGAAAAGAAACCTGTATGGACAGTGACCTGCGGTGTGCCCTGGTCACGAGTTTAGTATGGCTAAAGTGGGCAAAAAGACACTGCTAGGATGCAAGCAAAATTTATTAACAATAATATGCAATCACTCCACCAATCGAGCAAAAGCCCTGGACATTTCTATGTGTGGCTCAGGAATATATTTCATGTAACAGGCGGACTTCCACCTGCCCAACTTTCTGATAATATGAACAGGTACGCCTTGGTGTGATGCAGCTGACGCTGCTCCAATCCTGAATGAATGGCCCTTGACTTGGATTCATGCCAGACCTGCCAAGCAATATGTGGACATGTTTGATGAACTGAGCTGTCGTGAGGTGTGTGCTGTGAAAGGGTAGCAAGGGGCCCTCCCTGGGTTCCCCCTATAGCTGAGCCATGAGAGTGTCCATTACTTTGAACGGACACCAGGAGGTACCTGTCTGAAAATATCTGACCACGGTACCGTCTCCTACCTGCTGCGTCTTGCATGCCTCCTAAACCAGTTGAAAATGATCCTGGTGTTTGGTAAGCTGCTTGATGGACAAACGACGGGACTGCCTGCCTGAAAAACAAAACCCACTGGGCCTCAATAATCCATAGAAAGCTCAATAAATAGCTGCTTTGAGAACTAGACTGTGCATGGCTCCGAATGGATAGTTATCAAGCATGACCGACATGCTCCGGAAAAATACACCTGTGATGGGAAGCCTGCTGGCTGGCACAGGTGCACTGATCTTCTGGATCCCTTTTAAAATCACCTTGATGGGATGTGCCGAGAACAGAGAAAGTTTATCCGGGAATTGTAATGGTGTGAAATGTGAGTGGCAAAAAGTAACGAAAGCCAGAAGGTACTCAATGTTGTACCACACTGCCTTTGGATGCCGGGCCAAGAAGGACTGAAAAACCTCCCAGGCTGTGTTGTAAGCCTTCCTGGTGTTGGCCGAAAGTGAGTACGCGGGGCATGGGGTAGCAAGAACGTCTGTCTCTGGAACCTGTGGGAAAACAATGCATAATTAAATCGCGACAAGGCGTCAGCTGCTATGTTCTCTGTGCCTTGTATGAAAATACAATTGATCTGAAATTTCCATTGGAGCAAACACCGATGGGGCTGACTCTCAAAAGGGGGAACTGAGAAAGGGCCAATGACAAACCCCTTGTCAATTTCAGCTTGCAGCAGAGTATCCACTGCTTCCGAATTGGTGGTTGCAGATAATAAATTATGACACTCGAAAGTGATCTGAGGAAGGGCTATGACCCCTGTGTGGAAGCCCGCCGAAAACCCTTCTATCAAAAAATCCCTGGCTACTGACGACGGATGACCTGCCAAACACACCTGTAAAGACTGCACATCCACCTGGCCTAGTCATGACCCTTTAGACTGCTTTTGGAAACAAGCAGTCTTCAGGTGGGCCCTGAAACAATCGGAGCAGATATGCAGTAGCATGCACTGGTTGTAATTGTATACCTGCGATTTGCCCAAAAAACGTATGGGGCGGCCCAATTTGTCACAGGGGTTAGTGCTGCCTGAGACCACTCAGTCCTGGCCTGCTAATGCCGGGAACTGCTGCTGGCTCCAAGTTAGGACACCAAAAAGTGGTATGCGTAGAAGATTGACGGGTCGCACAAACTGGAGCTCTTAGCCCCGCAAAGTGTCTGCAAAACAATTCCGTATCCACGCTACCCCAGAAATGGTGACATGATGTTGCATGAAAATGGCCTCTGCTTTGGCTGAAAATGACCGATGGTAATCATAAAAAGCAGATCCTCCGTATTTGTGCCCTAATTCCACAACTGCATATAAATACAGGTCCAATTCCTCCCTCCTGTTTGGTTGAGCAGAGCAAACTACCTCCCTATATGTGATGAAAGCCAGCCCAAATTTGGGAATGGTCAATTTACGACTAAGTCTATGGTCCCTGGTCTTTACCACCACAGACACGTCCCCACAGGTGCAGGACCTGTTGTCAGCCACGTCGTGGGCTGCGATTAGGAGGGATGCTAAATTAACATCCTTGCCTTCCAAAATGTCCTTCCTTAAATTCGCCGGCACGAAATGTGCTGGTGTGACCGAGGGTGCACAGGAACTATTACCTGTAGCAACTTGCATGCTGTGAGGAGACACTGGAATAACCTCACCGGGGGGGGGGGGGGGGGTACCCGGCAGAACCGGCGCCTGTGGAGCAGCACTGGACCGGTTCTCCAACGCCTTCACCCTGGACCTGAGCTCCTGCCCTGACGATACCAGTGAATCCAACATGGCATGGATTTGAGAGACAGTGTAACTTGCTCCGCATCGGAACCAGAAGCAGAGGGGAATAACAGCCTGAAGAGTTCCGCCTTGCGTGCCGAAGCTGGATAGAAAATGCCCCTGCGCTGTAGTTCTGCCTTCAACTTTGGAAGAGTCCGTGTTCTGAGAGACGGTGAACCCCCATGAACCGAGCTCCTAGCCGGAGAAGAAGGCACAGATGGGAAATCCACAATGTCTTTCGCCTGAGACCTGATCTATATGAGCAAACACAACCCGATGAACATGGTACTTGTGACAGAAGTGACCAACACCCGCTGGTGATAGAACCTTGCCCCTAGACCCAAACGTGGGATGCATGCAATCGTGGTAAAAAAAACCCTGGTTTCTGCAGGCACCTGAGCCTGCATGCTCAACCTCTG
>BLSH010475806.1:969423-984656 GCA_018402905.1 Glandirana rugosa
GAGACGTAGTCGGTCCGCCGAACGCCCCCGTGAGGACGCTGGTCCCACGTGGGGAGGTCAGTCACCCCCCACGGGGGGGTCCATCCTAGACGGCAGGTGAATACGAACCACCGTTGGACTGTTCCCAGTCGGCCACCCGGTCCGTCCTTTGCCTGGGGACGCTATGTCGTGACCGTAAAAGTATTCAATACACCCCTCCAGACCCCCCCCCCCCTGTGTACCCAGTATGAAGAATCCGAACACCGTGTAGTCCGGTGCCTGTAAAGTAATCGGTAGGGATCCGGGTGCAAGGTCCCGGTGCCACCTCCCTGTGTTCACGAGTAAAGGTAGTACGTAACTTTTTTTTATTAAACAAGGAAAAGTAGGTCGTGTCGACCACCCCCCCCCCCCCCCCCAAGAAGCGAGAACAATCCTGGCCGAGTCGAGAACCCCCCCCCCCCCCCCCACCAGCTGTGCTGGATGAAAAGGAACAAATTATTTTTTTTCAATGCATGATGGAAATGAGCACTTGTGTCCCTCCACCGTGGCCCTGGAACGTGGGCCTAGGGATGGCTAATGAAATGTCCGTGGCCTGATGTGCCACAAGCCTAAGAAGTATGACCCATGTGTCCCCCCCCCCCCAGACCTCCCCACATAACTTATGAAAATGCCAGTGCTGTATCGCAGGGGTCCGTTTCCTGCCTGGCCCACCGGCTGACCCTTGTCAGGTTGCCACCAAGCATAAGTGGACGGCAGATCCTACCTGGGGGGGCACCCCCCACTGACTGGAGGGGTGCACCCTGGTCGCAGGAGTGCCCCCGCAAGCCGCCTGGCTGATGCAGAGACCGGCTGCAATCTGACCCCTTAGAAGACCTAGCGACCTGCCCTGATATGTGATCAGAGCACATAAAGGCATTGCTAACATATTGGCCCTTGTGCGGGCTTGTAAAGATCAGCCAACACAGACAGGTGACAAGATACACTGATGACAACCAACATAATGTGCACCACCCCTGTAACATACTAGAACTCAGAATAGACCTCTGTGTAACGAGACAATTGACTCGTGACCCCTCCCAAGCTGTCAACGGATATGACACCATGCCTCCTGAATTGCACGTGCAGTCCCGTGCCAGAGGCTTGCCACAGCAACCTGAGTAACCGCACGCTACCCTGATGATGGATCCCTGCAGCGTCACGTGTGCGGCCAGTATGCTGAATGAACCATGCCTAATGCCTGCCTCTGATAACCCCTTGCTCCCCCCCGAACAGCGCAAGAGAGTGAAATAACAACCGCCACTTTGAAATGCCTGTGACCAAGCTCTCTGGAATACCGGGCCCCCAGCCCAACTTACCCGGCCCCGGTGGTGACCCTGGGAGATGCAGGAAAATGTCCGGACTAGTCCCCTGCGATGTGAACTGACGATCCGAAACCGGAAATGACGAAACGCCTCGCACAAACTTCCCACTGTAAACACCGGAAAAGAGGCCGTGCAACCTGAGGGAGGAGGCTGGCTTATATGTGGCTAGACTCCTCCTACAAACTTCTTCCTATATATATATATATATATATATATATATAGTATCTCACAAAAGTGAGTACACCCCTCACATTTTTGTAAATATTTTATTATATCTTTTCATGTGACAACACTGAAGAAATTAAACTTTGCTACAATGTAAAGTAGTTAGTGTACAGCTTGTATAACAGTATAAATTTGATATCCCCTCAAAATAACTCAACACACAGCCATTAATGTCTAAACCACTGGCAACAGAAGTGAGTACACCCCTAAGTGAAAATGTTCAAATTGGGCCTAAAGTGTCAATATTTTGTTTAGCCACCATTATTTCTCTTACGTTCACTGACAGACGCAGCCCTTCATTGACAAGTGGGGTTATATGCACCTCCTACCAGGAGTAGACTAGGCAAATAGAAAGAAAGCAAGCTGACCCCTCCCAGGGGGCCATCCTCACTCTAACATATAACCACCCTGCTGTGCATAGCATATCAGTTTTATTATGCCTAGTGTAAGGAGTTAGACCTGGTTCCCTTATGGGATCTGCGGTTTCCCTTTTTTTGCTTCCCCCTTTTTGTTTTTCTCAAGCTATCTGATGAAGACTGCTATCAAGAAGCCGGCTGGGGCATAGAGGATATCCAGAATCCTGAACTTTCCCCAGCGCGGTCGACCGATGCGAGCTACCCTTAGCTTTGGCGGGGTCCGTCGCATCGTGCCAGTTCCGTGCGAGTGGCCAGTGGGTGATCCCCACTTGCGCCCAGTGACCAGAACTTGTTCCCGTCCAGGCGCCTGTGGCCTGCAGCATCCCTCTCCGGCAGTGAGAGGAAGGTCTGCAACCGGGTGGCTACCCGCTACGCCCGTCTGACTGGTGAGTGCTCCCTCTCTCCCCCCTAGGGGTGCGGAGGGGGGGGGCTGGGCGATTGTTAGCGGTTTGGGCCGGCCGGTGGGGTTTTTCTTCTGGGCTCAGGTCTCTTCTGGGTGTCTTCGCCCCCTCCTACACCCCCCTCCCCCGCACCGCCTTAGAAGCCGCCATACGGTGATCCGCCACCATTTTGCAGCGGGTCGCCGCCATTTTGCCATAGCCGCGGCCATTTTGTTGGTGTTTTGGCCTCTAGTGTCGAACGGCGGCCATTTTGCCGTAGTCGCGGCCTGTATTACAGGCTTGGGCATCTTGTGACCGCTCGGCGGCCATGTTGGATGTGCCTGGGAGGAAAAACGTGCGTTTTAGCCGGCGCTTCCTCTTTCACCTTGGGACTGCGTGGATGGCACAGGCGGCACATGCTCTCTGACTGGCGGTCACTAGCACTCCTACTGAGACGCAGCGCTTTTAGAGGCAACAAACAGCAAGTATAGCTGGGCAATCCCTGGGGTGCTGGTAGCGGTGGGTGCAGTCCTCCTGGGTTTCCCCCCTGGTTGATCTGTGGGGCAGCGGTGGGGCTGCTTTGTGGGGGTGTCCGCCTGTCAGTGTACGAGGGCGAAATGGCGGCTGAACCTGTGGGTCCTTCCAAGGAGGAGCCAGTGGAAGCGCAGCCTGCGTTAGGGACTCTGGTGTCCTTGGTCCAGTAAAGATCAGTATTTGGGGAAAACCTCCCCGGGAGGTGCTGAGCCGTGCTAAGGGGCCCCTAAAAAGCGTCCTCCCCCCTCCACTTTCATTGGGGGAAGAGTCGGAAGTGGCCTCGGTGATCATGGGGACCCCCCATGGAGCTCTCAGAGGGTGAGCAGGGGCTCTCAGACGGCGAGGAAGACCAGGGGGCCTCGGTTGGGCGCGAGAAGGTCGCTGGTGGCCGCACTGACCGCTGATATTCGTGCGTCTTTGCGACTGGACCAAGCAGGGGAGTCGCAGGAGACTGCATACGTTTGTGGGTCGGCTAGGCCACCCAGATCCCCTAGGGCTTACCCTTATGATCAATTTTTTGACCATTTGGTCTATAAGGAATGGCAGCGTCCGCAGAATTCCTTCGCCTTACCCAAACGCTTCGCTATACGCTACCCGTTTGAGGATAGTTTTGTGAAGAAGTGGGCATCCCCCGCAGTGGACCCTCCGGTGGCTCGCCTGAATAAGGCAACGACCATTCCTTTAGAGGGGTCCCCCTCCTTTAAGGATCCGGCCGATAGGCAGACGGAGGCAGTGTCCAAAGCACTTTTCTTGTTGGCAGGATCAGCCATGAGACCGGCTCTGGCGTCAGCTATGGCGGCGCAATCTCTTACCGAGTGTGCGACTGAGTTGCAAAGCGAGTTGAGCTGCGGGAGGCCGCTTGAGGCGTCGCAGCGAGCAGACCATCTGTTAGAGGGTCTTCGGTACCTGTGTGACGCAGCTCTGGACCTGCTTCCCATGTTGTCAAGAATGTGTATTTTCGCAGTCCTTATCAGACGGGTGCTTTGGTTACGCTCTTGGTCGGGTGACCATGCGTCTAAGAAGGGCCTCACGGATCTCCACTTTCTGGGCGGTCAGCTCTTTGGGGCGCAGTTGGATGAAATCATTAAGGATTTCACTGGGGGGAAGAGTACTTTTCTCCCGGAGCCCAGGCGGCGGGAGTTCTGCTGTAAGCAGGGCCCTGCTCCTTCGGGTCAGAAGAGCTTTTTTCGTGCGCCCGGCGCAGCGGGCAAGGGTTCGAGGCTCGGCAAGTCTGCCTCGGGGCCCGGTAAACGATCGTGGCAGCGCAAGAGTGAAAAGGCAGAGGCTAAGTCCTCCTCCGCATGATGGGTTGCCCCCACCCGATTCCCGGGTGGGGGGGCCGACTTCTGGGGTTCGCAGACAGGTGGACTGCCCGCATTCCCGACCGGTGGGTGCAGGAAGTGGTGTCCTCCAGGTACAGGATTGAGTTCAGCACTGTTAGAAGACGGAGTGCGGGGGGTTAATAGCATTTGGTTGTTGTTTCCTCTAATCCTTAGAGGAGCAGCTCTATTTAAACTTCCTGCTTCCTGTAGCAAATGCTGTCGGATCTACAACGTGTACCCGTCCTTCCTGAGCAGCTTGTGCCTGATTATCCGTTCCTGTCTCCTGTTCCTGTGACCCGGCTTGCCTGACCTTGTCTGAACTCCGCCTGTACCGACCCTTGGCTTGCTTACGACCACCCGATTGTCTGATCCTTCTGCACTTCTGCTGTCAGCCTGTTAATGAACTCTGCCTGTACCCGACCATCCGCCTGCCTGCTCCTTTTGTACTTCCTAGCCCGCCTGTTGCCGACCCGGACTGTACGACCACTCTGCTGTCTTGCACGAGTCCCAGTGGACCTACACACACCACCAAGTGTTCCTGTCCAACCCTCGTGCCCCTCTGCGCTCCTGAACTCCCTGTTTGCTCTATTAGGGGTTCTCGAACCAGGGCCGCAAGAGAGGTTACCCCTGCAGAAGTCAGACTTGTCCTCCAGGTACGTGACAAGCACTCTACCCCCAGCTGGATGCTTCCCATCGAACTTGAGAATCCCTCAGGGGCGTCGAGAGGCTCTCCTAGGGGCTGTCCAGGCGCTCTCCGAACAAGGGGTGATTGTGCCAGTACCTCCGTTGGAAAGGTTCTGCGGCTTCTATTCAAATCTATTTGTGGTGCCCAAAAAGGGGGGGGTCAGGCCAGTTCTGGACCTAAAAGCGCTAAAACACTTTGTGAAGGCGCGAAAATTCAGAATGGAATCCGCCTAATCGGTCGTGGTCGCCCTACACCAAGGGGACTTCATGGCGTCTCTGGACACCAGGGACGCGTACCTCCATGTTCCCATTTGTCTCCGGCACCAGCGCTTCCTGCGCTTTGCAGTGGGAGATCTACATTACCAATTTGTGGCACTTCTTTTTGGTCTGGCCTCGGCTCCTCGGGTGTTCACCAAGCTGGTATCTCCAGTGCTGGCGTTATTGAGGCAGAGAGGCATCGCGGTGGTAGCCTACCTCGACGACTTACTCCTGCGAGCGGAGTCTGCCTCGGCTCTGGAGGAGAACGTGGCTATCGCCATGGCCTCGTTGAAAGACTTCGGCTGGCTGATCAATTTGCAGAAGTCGACCTTGACCCCGTTCTGTCACCTGGAATATCTGGGTCTGATTCTGGACACAGAGCAGGCAAAGGTGTTCTTACCTCCGGCCAAGTTACTGACACTGCAAGCAGCGGTGCGAACCTTGCTGTCACGCCGGTGGTCCTCCTTGCAGTTCTGTATGCGGCTGTTGGGGCTCATGGTCTAGGCCTTCGAGGCGGTACCTTACACCCAGAGTCACACTCGGCTCGGCTGCGAGCGATTCTGTCACGGTGAGACAAGTCTCCGCTGTCCCTGGACCAGCTGATCAGATTGGATCATCAGACCACAGGATCGTTGGCCTGGTGGCTTCTGGCTCCGGCTCTAACGTTGGGGAAGTCGTTTCTCCCCCTGAATTGGTCGATAGTCACGACGGACGACAGCCTATCGAGCTGGGGGGGTCCTGGGGCAGCTATCTGCTCAGGGCCGTTGGTCGGCACAGGAATCCCGCCTTCCGATCAATGTGCTAGAGTTGAGGGCGATCAGGCACTGCCTCTCCCACTGGACGGTGAGGCTTCGCGGCCTCCCGATTCGGGTTCAGGCGGACAGCGCCACGGCAGTGGCGGACATGAACCATCAGGGCGGAACGAGGAGCTCGGCAGCGGCTGCGGAAGTGGCTCTCATTCTGCAATGGGCAGAACTCCACATGCCGGCAATCTCCGCCATTTACATTCCGGGCGTAGAGAATTGGCAGTTGCCAGACACTGGATCAGGGGGAATGGTCCTTACATCCAGAGGTGTTCCGCCAGATTTGCCACAAGTGGGGCATGCCAGACGTTTACCTCATGGCATCCCGGTTCAATCACAAGGTGCAGACCTTCGTGTGCAGGACGAGAGACCCGCTGGCGGCCGCCACGGACGCGTTGGTAGCACCTTGGGGTCGGTATCGGCTCCTGTACGCCTTCCCCCCCCCCCCCCATCAAGTTTCTACCACGACTACTGCGCAGGGTAGAAGCGGAGGGGATTCAGACAATCCTGGTAGCTCCGGGTTGGCCTCGGTGTCCTTGGTACGCCGACGTGGTGCGGATGGTGGCAGATGTTCCTTGGCGTCTTCCGCTGCGTGAAGATCTGCTGTCTCAGGGACCCATCTTGCACCCTGCTTTACCCTCGCTGGCTTTGACGGCTTGGCTATTGAGTCCCAGGTGTTGAGGGATAGGGGTGTCGCTGACTCCGTGATCCCTACCATGCTTAAATCGTGCAAGTGTACTTCGCGCAAGATTTATCATCGCACCTGGAAGGCCTATATTGCCTGGTGTGAGGCGGGGGGTTGGAACCCTCACTCTTACGCTGTGTCCCGGGTCCTGGCTTTTTTGCAGCAGGACCTGGATAAAAAATTAGCGTTGAGTACGCTCAAGGGTCAGATTTCGGCTCTGGCGATACTCTTTCAATGGCCTTTGGCGTCACATTCGTTGATTCATACATTTGTACAGGGTGTATGAAATGTGGCTCCTCAGGTACGGTTGCCTTTGGCGCCGTGTGATTTGAATTTGGTGCTTTCTGTACTGCAGAAACCGCCATATGAGAAGATCAGGGATATTCCCTTACAATTGCTGTCGCAGAAGGTGGCGTTTTTGGTGGCCATTACATCCGCTAGGCGGGTGTCTGAGTTGGCAGCGTTGTCCTGCAAGTCTCCGTACCTAGTCCTTCATAAGGACAAGGCGGTCTTGCGCTCTACTCCTTCGTTTCTACCGAAGGTGGTCTCATTAATGAAGAGATTGTTCTTCCTTCATTATGTCCGCACCCGTCGCATCCCAAGGAATTTGAGTTACATCCTTTGGATGTCGTGAGGGCTTTGCAGGTGTACTTGGCGGCTACAGCTTCCTTTCGGAAGTCTGATGCGTTGTTTGTGCTGACGGATGGTCCGTGCAAAGGATTGGCCGCTCCGTCGGCCACCGTTTCCCGTTGGATCAGACAGACTGTGACCCATGCGTATACTGTTCGGGGCAAAGTACCCCCTTTTCCAGTCACGGCTCATTCCACCAGGGCAGTTAGCACTTCCTGGGCTTTTAAACACCAGGCTTCAGTGTCACAGGTGTGCAAGGCGGCTACTTGGGCCTCGGTGCACACGTTTACTAAGTTTTACAAAGTTGGATGTTTCAGCATCCGCAGATGCTGCCTTTGGCCGCAAAGTTTTGCAGGCAGCGGTGTAGGCGCGTCTGGCGCCTCCTGAGAGGACTCTGTTGGGTACAGTTGTTTACCCACCCCTCTTAATGACACAGCTTTGGGGCATCCCCACTTGTCAATGAAGGGCTGCCTCTGTCAGTGAACGTAAGAGAAAAAGGGATTTTATGAAAACTTACCGTAAAATCCTTTTTTCTGAGTTCACTGACAGACACAGCACCCACCCCTCTGTGTTGCGTTTGTATGGCTTGTTACGAACTGATATGCTATGCAGAGCAGGGGGGTTATATGTTAGAGTGAGGACGGCCCCCTGGGAGGGGTCAGCTTGCTTTCTTTCTATTTGCCTAGTCTACTCCTGGTAGGATGTGCATATAACCCCACTTGTCAGTGAAGGGCTGCGTCTGTCGGTGAACTCAGAGAAAAGGATTTTACGGTAAGTTTTAATAAAATCCCTTTTTTCCAGCACTGCCTTAACCCTCATGGGCATGGAGTTCACCAGAGCTTCACAGGTTGCTATTGGCGTCCTCTTCCACTCCTCTATGATGACATCACAGAGCTGGTGAATGTTAGAGAACTTGCACTCCTCCACCTTCTGTTTGAGGATGCCCCACAGATGCTCAATAGGGTTTAGGTCTGGAGACATGCTTGGCCAGTCCATCACCTTTACCCTCAGCTTCTTTAGCAAGGCAGTGGTCGTCTTGGATGTGGGTTTGGGGTCGTTATCATGTTGGAATACTGCCCTGCGGCCCAGTCTCCGAAGGGAGGGGATCATGCTCTGCTTCAGTATGTCACAGTACATGTTGGCATTCATGGTTCCCTCAATTAACTGCAGCTTCCCAGTGCCGGCAGCACTCATCCAGCTCCAGACCATGACACTCCCATTACAATGCTTGACTGTAGGTAAGGCACAGTTGGCTTTGTACTCCTCACCTGGTTGCCGCCACGCACGCTTGACACCATCTGAACCAAATAAGTTTATCTTGGTCTCATCAGACCACAGGACATGGTTCCAGTAATTCATGTCCTTAGTCTGCTTGTCTTCAGCAAACTGTTTGCGGGCTTTCTTGTGCATCATCTTTAGTAGAAATCTTTCTTCTGGGACGACAGCCATGCAAACCAATTTGATGCAGTTTGCGGCGTATGGTCTGAGCACTGACAGGCTGACCCCCACCCCTTCAACCTCTGGCATGATGCCATTTTTTTGCCACAGAGTACGAGTACCAATACATTACCTTTGGTAGTCACCGATACCTACCACGTAGGAAGAGTAGGTAGAGGGGTGGTTTGGGAGGTGCTCCTTAACATTCCCTTTACATTACACAACCCCCTGCACCTCTGGAACCCTTTACATTACACAACCCCCTGCACCTCTGGACCCCTTTACATTACACAGCCCCCTGCTTCACTGCATCCCCTTTACATTACACAACCCCCTGCACCTCAGGACTCCTTTACATTACACAGCCACCCTGCAGCTGTGTATTTTTATTTGGGGGGGGTCACCTTGGAGGGGTGAATGCGGGTAGACCTAGGGATGGGGTCCTACTATGTTTTTTTTTTTGTTTTGTTTTTTTTTTACCTTTTACTTTTCTCTGCACCACTTAACTTGAAAATGGCAGACCGATAGACAGTAACACTCACGGTTATTATCAGCTGTCAGTAGGACACATAGCAGCGATCTTAGTGAATGCTGCTTGTGCCCGCTGTTCTACGGGGGGGAGGGGGGATTTGGTATACACATGTATACCGCCCCCACCCCCCAAGCCCTAACTTCACTCTCACCTGCACCGCTGCCCCCCCTCCCCCTGCTGCGATCCCCAGCCTGTCAGTTTGCCAGAGAACACAGGCAGAAGCTGCAGGCTGCGGGAGGGAAAAGAGGGATGCCACTTATAGCACAATGGATGGGGGGTGGGCCGGTATGGGGGTGTTCTGAGTGGTAGTGGGGACACATCTGGATCCCCCCCAAGCCCCATGCAGAACCTGAAGCCGGCGGGAGCGGCAGAGGAGGGATTCCGGCTAATGATGGTAGCTGTGGGGGCTGCCATCAGGGGGGTACAGGGATCCGGTTAAGCGGGGTGGGTCGCCTTAACCTGGTGACAGCTGGCGGGAGGGGAGGGGGGAGAGAGAGAGAGGCAGGAATCCCAGGACACATCGGTTATTAAGGAAGCGGTGGCCCCGTTCCTTAACAACCTATAATTGCTGGCATTTTTTCCATTACATTTCAGCTGTTAGCGGGGAATTTCCGCTGACAACTGAAAGAATGGAGACCAAAGGTATCAGTTTCCGGTATCGGGGCATTTTTCACATGTACCGATACTCTGAAAATGACCAGTATCGGTACCGATACTAGTATCGGTCTCGGTGCAACCCTACTCATGTCTATATCCCAAAGACAACCTCTGGATATGATGCTGAGCACATGCACTCAACTTCCTTGGTCGACCATGGTGAGGCCTTTTCTGAGTGGAACCTGTCCTGTTAAACCACTGTATGGTCTTGGCCACCGTGCTGCAGCTCAGTTTCAGGGTCTTGCCAATATTCTTATAGCCTAGGCCATCTTTATGTAGAGCAACTATTTTTTTCAGATCCTCAAAGAGCTCTTTGCCATGAGGTGCCATGTTGAACTTACAGGGACCAGTATGAGAGAGTTAGAGTGATGACACCAAATTTAACACACCTGAGACCTTGTAACACTAATGAGTCACATGACACCATGGAGGAAAAATGGCTAATTGGGCCCAATTTGGACATTTTTACTTAGGGGTGTGCTCACTTTTGTTGCCAGTGGTTTAGACACTAATGGCTGTATGTTGAGTTATTTTTAGGGCGAAGAAAATTTACACTGTTATACAAGCTGTACCCTCACTACTTTACATTGTAGTTAAGTGTCATTTCTTCAGTGTTCTCACATGAAAAGATATAATAAAATATTCACAAAAATGTGAGGGGTGCGCTCACTTTTGTGAGATACTGTATATCAAAATTGGTCAGTCCTGAAGTACTGACACTTCTTTTCTTGAGGCCTGAAAATGCCAGGACAGTAAAAATACCCCCAAATGACCAAAAGTAGACAGTTTGAGGCACGGCGAGTTTTTTGAAGCTGTAATTTTTGGTCACAATTATTATACATTATTATATGTCACCAGTGCAGTACAGCGTTACCATATAATTGGTGTTGTGGTGATTAGGTTTTAATTTGGATTTCTTTTTTTTTTTTCTTTTTTTCTTTTCTACCACACTGTGACCAGTGCAATCCAGTGTACCATAGTAACAATGTACTACTCTGACGTGATCAGGTTTTTTTTTTTACACATTATGATTGCTTATACCAATGAATTTCATTGTTATAAGCAACCATTTTTACTGAATAAAACTGATTAATTTAGTGTCCTTTGTTGTGATTAGCTATGATTGGCCAAAGCTAGTCACATGGTACAGATGGGCTGTTCTTGATCCTGTCTGGTGATCGTATGGTACAATCACAGCTAGCATCACAATTGTATGCTTGTATGCGATGGCATGAAAGGAAGCACTCTTTCGTTTTTAAAAGCCTAATAAAAAAAAATCAACCCTTCATATCCATTCTGGGGAAAAAAATATTAGGACAAGTAGATTGGGAACCTGATTTAGTCTCTTCTTTTTTTCTTTCTTTTTTATTTTTTTAATGTCCACACTTCTGAGGAGCACAAGTCTGTAAATACAATTATAAAAGTAATCCTTTCCTAGATTAGGTGCCCAGTGCTTCAGTCCTTACTCTCTAACCATTTCTCCAGTCATGTGATCATGAACTGTCATAAACCAGGTTACAGGGTGAGAGAGAGGAGGATTTTCCTTGACACCCAATGGGCTCCCAATCTGATGGGACGTATACTGTTTTCTTCTAATTTTCAAATGTGCGCATCTGATCAGGGCCCGGCCGTGGAGTCAGGTCTCAGTAACAAAGTGAAACTAAATCTGAGAGGGGCACATAATAGGCAGACATTCTTCTCTTAGGCAGGAATTTACATTTTAAAAAGTGAAAATGGAATACAGAATCTTCTACTTACATTTGGACCCAAAGCAACTGTGCTGGACTGGCATTCTTTAAAAAGTTTTGGGACCGTTCTTGTATTGGCAATGTAGACGTAATTTTTTTTTTTTCAAATATCTTTATTTAGAGTTTTACATATCAATAAAAAAGCAATAATAAAGGTTACATAGAACTTTTGACAGTCAAGATGTATAAACTTGAGCAGCTGAGCTGACATCACATACAAGGGGCATATCAATTCCAAGTAATATTTAGCACAAGTATCAAATTTGTGGCTGCTCAACAGCGCAACTGGGTTTGGTGACGTAGTGAAGGATCCGCGGCCATGGGGCCGAAAGGGTCCCACGGACATGGATCACGGTCGTCTATACTGGTCTAACCCAAATATATATAGCAAAAATCTAGGTAGAGGTTATAAACCGAGTATAGGGGGAGAGAAGGAAATCAGAAACAGAGGGTGGAGTGAAGATGGGGGGGGGGGGCCGGGGCTGGGTACGGACTAGTCCCAGAAATTAGTTACGGCCGGTCAGGGACCGCAGGAGCTCTGGTCACAGCACTGGCTTGGCCTGCATCTGACAATAAATACACATTCCATTGAGACCAAGTCTTGGTATATAATTCCTGTTTGTGCTGCGCCGACAAGGTCAAGTTCTCCATTCTGTTTATTTCTTCCACTTTGTTTATCCAAAGCGCTATGTAGACGTAAATTTATGTAAGCTTACAAAAGTTACATTTTATAACTTGAATTTCTTCATATAACAACAGCAGATAAAATCATTTACAAAACATTTTTATTGATCCTAAGGTCATCTGGGGTAGAGTTCCACCCATGGTGCAATCATTTGAACTCATTCTTCAATATGTGAGCTTCTCTGAAGTCATCATTATGAATCGCTGCTCAGTGGTTCCAAAGAAAAATATCCCCCCTCCCCTCGAGGAAATTCTGCATAATTATGTTTTAATGGGGAATTATTAATGGGGGAAAAAAATCCTCCCCAACTCAAAATATGGCAATGGGTTTCCAATGGATTCCACAAACACAATGACTGTACACTGCTGCAGAATATGTGGGAATGTCCCCAGCAGCTTTATAAATTATAAGAAATGTCTTCTTTCCCGTTTATTCTTTTTCCAATGTGTTCCTTGTTTCATCTTTCATTTTGATGGTTCTATTATTCTGATTCGCCTCTGGCATAGTCCTTGGCTTGGAGCAATACGTTTACCTTGGAGACCAGGCGGCGTAAGTAGGAGATCATATCTGCTCTGCACATGCTTTTATTTAGAAGTGATCCTTTAGCAATGCTGATCACTTGATCAGTAACTCAGAATGATCTCTGTAGGGTGAATTTGCACAGAAAGGAAGAGTTTAATTAAGGTCATCCTTGCATGGGAAACTGCCAAAGAGAATAGTAATTTACAGTGGCGTGGCGTGAAGGAATTAAATGTGTAACAATTCCCTTTGGTCATTAGATTTAAGATCTTTACTACGCACACAGAAGATCTTGGCTACTCACACAAGCGATTTGACATCTTCTTTCAGACATATATAAGTACAATGCGTACTACATTCAATTTTGCAGGCTGGATTGCCAAGATCTGAAATCTTCTGCAATGGGCAATTTGTTACTTACACCTAAAAAAAATATAGGAGTTTTCTATTTATATAATTTGCAGAGCTATTTGTGCTGAATAACTGAATCTGGAAACTACCACATTAAGGCCACCAGATGGAGCTGAGGATTATAGAAAATGAATTCTTACTGTATATTCCCGATTATGAATGAAGAACACCCTGGAGAGAACATTGGATTTTGTCAGCATTCGCACAGAACAAATGTATATTCAGCTTCACAGGACAAACGGCTCTGCAATCTTTTTTTTCTAGTATATAATGCGTTTTAACTCAATATTGCATATGATATTGACCTCTCACCCTACAGATCCTTCAATCCATGGGTTACATGATTAATTTTCTTTAGCCCTGAGATATACTGAACAAGAAAACTTACTCTCGCCGTCTCGAAATGAAGCAAGCGATTCCTTTTCATCAGTAAAGAGTTTATTATCGTCATTCTGTACAGTGGGACTGTAATTGGATTTCATTGATGGGAAAATGTTTGGCAGACTTGCTGAAAATATTTAGCTGAAGATAATCCTGTCCTCCCTGGCAAAGAGCGCTCTTGGTACATTTCCACTACGGTGCACAACAAAAGATTTCTTTCCTGGGCTGCAAGCTTAATATCTAATAGGCAAGGCCACTCTATTATTAAAGAGCTACCAAACAACAAAATACATTCTTGTAATAAAATGTCCTGTGAAAAGGAGGCTGGAGGCAGTAGTGTCTCTTAGACAGATACTTGACCTGAAAGTGGCATGAGGAGTGACAGGATTGGCAGCACCCTCACCTATTCATACAGCTCAGTAGTGTCCTACTCTTAAATAATCTCCTCTCCAGCTTTATCTCGAAAATGCTCAGAGCTCTGTGTCCCCGTGGGGCCTCACATCTGAAGCTTGTCATATAACACCGATCTTACTAACATTCTCTATCTCTGCTATTTGCATCTCAAACCTTATATATAGCACAGAAAGCAAAGCAGTGTTCTGTCACCATTTTTGTTTTTAGAGAACGTTGCTAGAGAAAGTGGAACTTTACATTCTTTTGATCAGGGATATGCAATTAGCGGACCTCCAGCTGTTGCAAAACTACAAGTCCCATCGTGCCTCTGTCTCTGGGTGTCATGCTTGTGGCTGTCAGAGTCTTGCTATGCCTCATGGGAGTTGTAGTTCTGCAACAGCTGGAGGTCCGCTAATTGCATATCCCTGCTTTAGATCTTTAATCCACCCTGCTGTTCATCCACCTTCCCTGATTGTTGTTGTCCAGTGGACTGTTCCCACAACACCAGGCAGTAACTTTCTTACCTTTCATCCCACTACTCTTCTGCTTCTCTCTGCACACCTTAGTTCCAATAGGTATATAATAATAATAATATATGTAGGTAAAAATTAACTCTTAGCATCCTACTAAAGATCTCTACTAGAGCCTTTTCCTCCAGATGGGTGTGATCTGCAATAGAAATCAGTTTTGAAACACAAATACATACACATACACACACACACATTTTATATATAAATAGTCCAGTGGTGGGCATTTCACTCAGCAGTGGCGGCCCACCCATAAAAGGCGCTTGGGTGCTGCCCCCCAATCCATGCGCCCGCCCCTAATCTACATGCAGGGCGCCGGACGCATGGATTCCAATGTTTATTTTTTTTGAAGCATGTGATTAGAACCTGAGGCTCTAATTGGCTTTAAAAAAAAGGGTGGGCTCGGAATGCAGAGCCCACCCACTTGTGTGACAATAGCGAATTAATATTCACTATTGTCTTCCTGGTTCTTCTCCTGGCCAATCTGGAAGCAGTTCCTGTGACCTGTGTCTCAGGACACACTTCCTGTTCGCCCGGAAGGAGAATCAATGGCCTGGCTGAATCCAAAGGTAATGCCCTGATCTCTCCTTCTGTCTCCCGTGGGGGGTCGTTCGCAGCATTCCCAGCCATCTCCCGCAGGGGGGGAGGGGCTTTGTAAGTTTGCCG
>BLSH010475806.1:986244-1015405 GCA_018402905.1 Glandirana rugosa
GACGACAGTTGTTCGTCGATTTGGAGAGTCATCGCGTTTCTAAATCAACGGACACATCGGGTTCCGAGAGGTAACACCTCGGGATGGAAACACATCGTGTTCCGAACGTTAATTAGCGGATCCGTAGGAAGATGATGGGACGATAAAGACGTTGTCCAAAAATCTACACCCTCAAGTTTCGATAAAAAGACCTAAACAATTTTCGGTACAGTGTAAACCGTAAATACAATGATCCCTTTTGTTTATATGAGACACTTTCTAGACACGGAATTGGTGAAGTCAGGGCGTTCCTAAAGGGTCACATCCTGGTCTCGTTAAAAACGCTAAGCCTTGCAAGCCTTGTGCTACACAAAGGTAGGGCTCCACAATGGAGAGCCTTGGGCTACACAGGCAACTAAATCTTTGCGCTACTGAGAGGTTTAGCTGCTTGTTGACAGCAGTTGTATTTAGAATTACAACATACAAGTTGTTGGGAGTCCTTAGTAACTGAAATTGAGACACACTGTTTTGGACACAAACACTGAAAACTGATTCCTTGTCTCATTTAGAAATAAAAATGTATTCCCTGCTATGTGACCTCAGCACTAGTACTCCGGTTTTTTTATTGTAATATATTTTTGATGATCTGATGTATTGCGTAAAGGAAAATGCAGCAGTAAATTTGAGTTTAATTGCTAAGACAGACCATAGATGGTGTAATTTTCTTTTCTGCAACCATGGGTTGCAGAAAACCGCTGGCTATAACCGCATGCCAAAAATCCAACATGCTGGTTGTACCTAAGACCACCAATGGATCTACTTGGCTACATTCAGCCTGCCCATAGATGGTTTGAATCCTAACCGGTCCCTGCTGAACCAGACAAGATTCAAACCAACTATGGCCAGCTTACATCAAAATGATTAAGGCTATACAGCGCTGGGGGCATAGCTAGAGTCTGTGAAGGAGATATCACCAAGGAAGTCATCAAGAGATCAAAAAAATTTGCAACTAGTATTATTGGATTGTTTAACAATGGGCATCAAATTCAACTAACAAACAAGAAATAATACTAAAAGCAGTGTATTTGGACTTTAAAGGTGCCAACCATTTATAGCAGGGGTCTCTTTCAGTACAAGGACTACATTGTATATTTTATAAATATACTCAGTTTATAGCCTCCTACATATCAAAGTCCCCCCTTACATCAGAATCCCCATAAAGAGCAGAGACCAACTGATCTGAATCCTCAGTTTGTGCACGCCACAACCCTAGCTGCATGCTGGATAAATTATAGTGGGCCAGATGTGGCCCGCGGGCCCTATTTTGGAGAACCCTGATTTATAGCAACACAACCGTCTATTTATAACAAATTTTAATCATTGAGTTTATTAGACAAAATTGATTAAAATATTACACAAATCAGAAATGAATAACGCGTAATAACAATACATCAGCATATACATTATATGGTGTGATGATATGCGAAGCGAAGTGATAGACAGTCACTACCTGTCGCCTCGCATACGTTCACTTGGATTGGGTTGAAGTGGAGTCCCAGCCATCCTGGCAGGGCTGGTTCCGGGCCGGGTTTTCGGGTCCACTGGAGTCCAGTCTCAGGTATGCTTAAATGTCCAGGAAGAGATGACACTATTGCTCTGGCCTGGGAGTTGGTTGCTCTAAGGACTCAAAGAGAAAAGGTTTGCATTTGTTTTGTTTGGAGGTTTCAGGGACGAGCCCAACATCGTATAGAGAGGTGTACTGCTCTGTAATAGTTTAGCGCCGGGCGGCAAGGTTTTCTTTTGCTATGTTGTTTGTTTTATGACTTGCAACCTTTTACCAATAAAACTGGCAACCCGCCTGACTTTTAAAAAAAGTTTGCCTTCAAGCTGTCTTTTTCCCAGGAAAGGTGATCATCATAAGCTAATCTTCCACACGTAGTGGTTTCAGCGGGCATCTTTCCAAAATGGAGGAGATGTTTGAAGGCCTTGCTACAGGCGATTGCGGCTCAGCGGGAAACCAACCTCCAGGTCGCACAGGCCGCTGCAGCTCAGCGGGAGGAGAGTCGCCAGGCCATCGCAGCCCAGCAGGACTCGAATCGCCAGGCCATCGCAGCACAACAGGAGACTAATTGCCAATTTGCAGAGGCCCTGCTGGAATTAAAGAAGGGGTTCCCACCTACTGTGTCAGTGGAACAGCAAGTGTGTAAACCCTGAAAAATTGCACCATAGCACAATTGGGGCCATTTGCATCCATGGGGACACTCGGGACTACCAGACTGCGGTGTTTGAGTTTGATTGGCAGCGTGACACATTCAGTGGGGGTGGTACCTTCCCTGCTTCATGAGGTCCTGGTGGGGAGGGATTTTCCCCATTTTTGGAGGTTATGGGAAGGCACAGAGAGTTTGGAGGATAGAGCTCCCCCTGCTGGGGAAGCACGGGAACTCTCACCAGAGCCTTTTTGCCAAATGGAAGAGGAGACGGTTGGCAGGACTGAGGAAGGAGGAGACCCTCTTCCTTTTCCTGTAATGGCTGTCTTCCTGGAGAAGCTGGAAGACAGCTTTCAGCTTTAGGTTAATGAACCAGAGAACATCTCTGACTCTAATAATGAGGGTAGAGAGAATGTGACCCCTGACTTAGAGGTCAGGAGGGAGGATCTTTGTACAGAGCAGTTACGAGATGTCACCTTCATTGGAGCCAATGAGAAAGTTAAGATGATGGATGGGGAACCAGTGCATCCTAATTGGGGGGGTGTCTTTTCCCTACATGGCTCTTAAAAACCATTTGCTGTATCAGGTGGTAAAACACAGTGAGGACGAGGTAGAACAGCTGGTGGTTCCCAAACCCTTGTTCTTGATTGTGCTAGACTTAGCCCATGGTCATATAATGGGAGGACACCTGGGTATGGAGAAGACCAGGGAGAGAATAAACCAGAGATTCTTCTGGCCCGGGCTGTATGCAGATGTCAAAACGTACTGTGATTCATGCCCCGAGTGTCAAATGTCTGCCCCATTTTTAAAGTCTGCTTGTTCCCCTACCCATAATTGAAGTGCCCTTTGAGAGGATTGGCATGGATCTGGTGGGGCCAGTAGTAAAGTCTGCCCGGGGACACCAACACATTCTGGTAATACTGGACTACGCGACACGCTATCCTGAAACCATACCCTTGCGGAACACCTCTGCTAAGACTATCGCCAAGGAATTGGTCCAGGTGTTTAGTCGCGTGGGGATCCCAAAACAGATCTTAACGGATCAAGGCACCCCTTTCATGTCCAGGGTTACTAAGGAAATGTGCCAGTTATACAAAATCTCCCATCTCCGTGCCTCTGTCTACCACCCCCAGACAGATGGACTTGTGAAGAGATTTAATAAAACCCTCAAAAGTATGTTGAAAAAGGTGGTCGACAAAGATGGAAGAAATTGGGATTTTTTGCTAACATATCTCATGTTTGCCATACGAGAGGTTCCGCAGGCGTCTATGGGTTATTCCCCGTTTGAACTCTAGTATTGTAAACATCCCAGGGGACTGCTAGATGTCGCAGAAGAAATGTGGGAAGGAGAGGCAACCCCATAAAGAAGCATCATAGAGCATATCTCCTTGATGCAGGATCGAATCACAGCTGTCCTGCCCCTTGTACGGGAACATATGGAGCGAGCCCAGGAAGCCCAGAGGAGGATTTATAAACTGGGTGCCAAGACGCAAACTTTCAACTCTGGGGACAGAGTGCTGGTACTAGTTCCCACTGTTGAAAGTATATTCCTAGCAAAATGGTAGGGTCCCTGAGATTATGGAAAGGGTAGGGGAGGTAAACTACAAAGTTTACCAGCCAGGGAAAAGGAAGCCAGAGCAAATCTACCATGTTAATCTTTAAAACCATGGAAGGACAGAGAGACGTTAATGACTGTCCCAACCACTCAAAAGGACAGGGTGGCAATGACCCTGGACATTTTCATGACAGAATCCTTATCAGTAAGGCAACAAAATTACGTTAAAGTGTTCCTATGTAAAATAGTCTTTTTCTCCCCTTTACCCGGACTGACATCAGTGGTCCAGCATGACATAATTACAGAGCCAGGTGTTCGCTTAAATGTGAAGCCTTATAGAATACCTGAGGCTAGGCGTGAGGCAGTTGCACGGGAAATCAAGAACATGTTAGAATTGGACGTGATAGAGGAGTCCCACAGTGACTGGTCGAGCCCCATAATGCTGGTCCCAAAGCCTGATGGCACTATTAGGTTCTGTAATGACTTCAAAAAACTGAATAGCGTGTCCAAGTTTGATGCATACCCAATGCCTCGGGTCGACGAACTTGTGGACAGGTTGGGAGATGCCCGGTGCATAACAACCCTAGACCTAACTAAGGGCTATTGTCAGATACCACTAACGGAGTCCGCAAAGGAGAAGACCGCCTTTTCCACTCCAGAGGGGTCCTTTCAGTACAGGTACATGCAGTTTGGTCTGCATGGTGCCCCTGCATCATTCCAGAGAATGATGGCCAAGACGTTAAGACTTCATCGCCCCTATGCAGTCACTTATCTGGATGATGTGGTCATCCATAGCCCCGATTGGGAATCACATCTCCCCCGAGTACAGGCAGTAGTGGATTCCCTAAGGAGAGCAGGGCTCACCACCAACCGAAGAAATGTGTCATAGACTTGGAGGAGGCCAAATACCTTGGCCACATTATTGGTCGGGGGTTGGTTAAGCCGCAGACCAATAAACTTGAGGCAATCCAAAAGTGGCCCCAATTGCTAACTAAGAAGCAAGTGCGTGCATTCCTGGGGATCACGAGATACTACAGGTGCTGCATTTCCACCTTTGCCACCATCGCCATCCCTCTAACAGACCTGATGAAGGGTAGAGAGTCGGTCATGGTGAAATGGAATCTAGAGGCAGAGAAGGGGTTCCAGAGGTTGAAGCAGACCCTGTGTGTACAACCGATGCTTGTTACCCCGGACTTCTCAAAAGAGTTTGTCGTGCAGACAGGCGCCTCTGAGGTGGGACTAGGGGCTGTACTGTCCCAGGTCAGAGACGGTGAGGAGCACCCAGTGGTGTACCTGAGGAGAAAGCTCAACAAGCATGAAAAAGAATTATGCCATAGAGGCCTTAAGGTACTATCCGCTGGGAAGACGATTTAGGCTGTCACCGACCATGCTCCCCTGAAGTGGTTGTGTGACAACCGGAAGAAAAATCGTGTGACTACCCTGTAGGTGGTTCCTGGCCCTACAGCCATTTAAGTTCACAGTGGAACACCAGGCGGGAAGTCTCCAAAATAATGCGGATGCCCTTTCCCGGGCCCACTGTATGGTCGGGGCAGTTGCTCAACCCCAGGGGCTTGAGCAGGGGGGGGGGATATCTGATGATATGCAAGGCGAAGTGATAGATGTTTGCTAACTGTCGCCTCACATACGTTTATTTGGATTGGACTAAAGCAGAGTCCGGCCCGGCTTTTCCCAGCCACCAGGGCTGGTTCCGGGCCGGGTTTTCGGGTCCACTGGAGTCCAGTCTCAGGTGAGGTTAAATGTCCTTGCTGGGCTGTAGTGGTTCCTGGCCCTACAGCCATTTAAGTTCACAGTGGAACACCAGGTGGGAAGGCTCCAAAATAATGCGGATGCCCTTTCCCAGGCCCACTGTATGGTCGGGACAGTTGCTCAACCCTAGGGGTTTTCGGGTCCCCTGGAGTCCAGTCTCAGGTGTGGTTAAATGTTCCTGCTGGGCTGTAGTGGGCAGAGGGGCTCTCGCAGCCCCCGTTCTGTGCCGCCCATGGAGGTGGTTATCCTCCTCCCTCCTCCTCTCTGCCAGCAACGCCCCCTCCACCCCGCCCCCCTTGTCCGCCTGCCCGCCATCTCATCAATGATAGCAGAGATCTCCTGCTATGATATGCCTGGTATTTTTGGAATGCCTGGCATGCTTGCTATATAAACTCTGCTGTGTATTATTTCCCTGTCACAGCCGCATTGTGATACACATCGCAGAGCGCAGCTCCGATATGGCTGTTACAGGAGAAAATCAGAGCAGAGATTACATAGCAAACATGCCAGATATTCCAGAAATACCATGCATGTCGTAGCAGGAGATCTCTGCTATTCCTGGAATGTCTGGCATGTTTGCTATGTAATCTCTCTGTGACTTTCTCCTGTCACAGTTGTATCGGAACTGTGCGCTCTGCACTGTATATCACAATACGGCTGACAGGGGAAAAATACAGAACGGTGTTTACGTAGCAAACACCCCAGGCGTTCCAGAAATACCAGGCATGTCTAAGCGGGAGATCTCTGCTATGATTGATGAGACGGCGGGTGGACGGGGGTTCACCACATTGATAAGTAGCACTGATGGGCACTGATAAGTGGCACTGGTGGGGGGCACGGTGTCACCGCACTGATGGGCACTGATAATCGGCACTGGTGGGGGGCACTGTGTCACCGCACTGATGGGCACTGATAATCGGCACTGGTGGGGGGCACTGTGTCACCGCACTGTTGGGCACTGATAAGAGGCACTGGTGGGCATGGTGTCACCGCACTGATGGGCACTGATGAGCAGCACTAGTGTGCAAGGTGTCACCACACTGATGGGCACTGATAAGCAGCACTGGTGGGCACGGTGTCAGTGAACTGATGGGCACTGATAAAAGTGCTGGTGGGCACGGTGTCACCGCACTGATGGGCACTGATAAGCAGCGTTGATGAGGCTGCACTGTTTACTGACACCGTACACTTCCATATATCTGTAGGAGGTGTTTCCGCCATCCCTGCAAAGTGTTTTATGTCTTATATTCATTGTGATGTGTATTATATATGACGTTACATATCACAGAGCCATCATTTAAATTACTGCAGGTGCGGTTATTGTTCCACGCATGTAAACTCATTGTTCCACCCTGGCTATATCTTGGTCCTCCAACCTTTCTACAATGGTGTAACACAGTTAATGACATATTAGAAAGAAAAAAAGTAACATAGCAACATAGGCGTTGTCCTAGGAAGTATGAAAAAATCTGGTCCCCTGGTTATCATCTCCTTCATTGGCCTGCTCTTCCACCTCTTCTCTAGACTTGTTTACCTGAATAATCTTTTATAAGTGCTATTGAAAACTACTTATGTCCAATATGAAGCCTGTATTTCTGTACTCTTTGGGTCACCTTCAAGTTTTACATGTTATGCTATGAACAGTATAACTTTCTATACATTGTATCGTACACCGTGATATGTAGGTGTTCTTGTGTACCTCTGAATATTTCAGATTTATATAAGGAACGGAATTTGTTTAGCTGCTATTTTGTATGCCTTTTCTAATTGTTTGCTTTTGTACTTTGTAAACCAAACAAAAAATTGTATAAATATTAAGTGATTAAAAAAATATTAATTTGTCATAGAACCATAAATTGAGAGTGGCACAGTTCATTCAACGTGTTTCACTTGAGCTTCCTCAGGAATATAGAGCAGCTCTTTAACTATGCAAAAACATATAATTCGTATCCGGCTATGTTTATAATAACATCAATTAACTTGTAGACATAAAATTATCAACTCATGTACATGTGTACACTAATTTATGTTTGAGTGTTTGAAACCAAGGGCGCTACCATATACGTGAAAACCAATTAGTTAAGTGAACTACTGAATCTCAGGCCCTGTGGTTATAGTCATCAATTGTGCATAACATTACACTCCAAAAAATTAAAAAATGCCAACAGAAAAATGATCAAACATATTTAAAAAAAGAACTCCAAAAAATATTTTTTTAGTCCATATATCAAGTTCATGTGGAATCAAATGATAAAAAATGTATTTTATATAAACCGTTAAATAGTGGTGTACTAAAAAAGGAGCAGCAACCATAATTTGTTTATTCACATAGGATTCACAGATATAGAGATCCATAATAAGATAGGTGCCCCTACTATTGGCTTTATAGAATTTATGTTTATGTCTCTGTTTTTTAATGTGATGTGTCTATCTTCTTGAAGAAGCTTAGAGGGAAACATGTTAAATGGATGGTCCTGCTTTCAATTTATGGTTCTATAACAAATGAGTTTTATATGATCGTATGTAGGATGGGTTTATGTTGTTTTTTAAAGGTATATGTACAGCCTAAGGCATATTAACCTGAGAAGTAGAGAGCAGAATTCTAAAGGATTCTATCTGTATACCTGTATATCCATGTATATAATGATTTATTGTTATTATGCAATATCCATTTTATTATTTGTGTAATGTTTTATTAAATTTTGCACAATTAACGCAATGATTAAAAATTGTAATAGATATCTGTTTTCCTAATAATGGTTGGCACGCTTAAAGTTCCAACATACCTTTTTTTAGGATTATTTATTAAAAAAGCCAATGGGTGCATCAACTTGCTAGCATCAACCCAAAACCAAAATATTAGTTTTAAATGGATTGACCCTCTGTTTTTTTAAGCGTATACAGTATAGATACAGTATTCCACACGTTTTCTCTTCATAGCTCACAAATCTTTTTTTTCCTCTCCTTTATCTTAAGTCTGTAGTGTCTGCAGATATGGATGCAAACCAGATTGAGGCTTTTCTGACGGCACAGACTAAAAAGCAAGGGGGAATCACGGTTGAACAATCTGCAGTGATCGCTAAGTTTTGGAAGAACCACAAAAGAAAGATTCGGGAAAGCATGATCAACCACACCAGATGGGAGAACACCCTTAAAAGCTTAAAATGGAGGGTAGATGTAAAATCACAGTCCAGGTACTCGGACCAAGTCAGCAATGCTGCTGCTGTGGTGGAGATGGAGATTGGGACAAATGACAAGGTAAGCAACATCTGAATATATTAGTGCTCTGCACACAATGCCTCTCATTGGCAGGTGGTGGGATTCATGATTTTATTGTACATCTTGCTGTTTTGATCCTGGCTAGTTTCCGAAAGACCCATTACATCCTGACAAGCAAGCAAAATGCAGTATTTGGCTCTGGCACCCAATCAGCCTCTTTTGTATTTTAATTTTGCTAAGTATTTTGTTATTAAGGTGGCATTTAGGAAGGGCATGGTACTATTTGTTTTAATAGTGGTTTGCAAATGTTATGTGTGTCTATCTTGATTTTAAACCAGTAAGAACATACATTTTTGATCTAAATGAACCTAAAACACCGAAATTAAATAGATGGCAGTTAACTATTAAAGTTTAGAGTGTACAGGTGAAATGTTGCTCACACCCGTTTTTCACAGATACACATAATATAACTGGATACTAATATTTATAGGTAAATTTGATTTTTTTTTCCCTGCTGGAGCAAATTGGATCATGCTGTATTGGGTTTTTTTTCCTTCCTCTGGATCATCTGTGGGTAAAGGATAGAGCTGCACGATTGATCGTTAAAAAAAATGTGATTTCGATTCAACCGTCCTCACGATCTTAATCTAGCATTTCCACGATTCATTCATGTAAACAGTGCAGAGCCGTTCCCTGCTCACTTACAGCTATGAAAAAAATTCAACCATCGGCAAATTTTTATCAACATTGCTTAGCGCTGGGAGATAAAATTAAACATTGTAACATTTGGTTCTTTTAGCTCAGAGGGATGAACTTTGGTCTACAAATGAGGTGAGTTTAACCACTTACCTGTGGCAGGTCGGCTCTATTGCGCAAAATCTCGTACCTGCATGTCATTTCATGCAATAGCTACCGGGTGGCGTGCACACTCCATCGTAGGTGCGATCGCTCGTTGATTGGGCACGGGATGCCAATCAGTAGTACAGCTTAATGTCCGCCAGCCACCCACGATCGTTCCCGGGAGAGGCAGATTGACATGATTAAGTGGTGTCGCGAAACATGTCGTCACGCTGACGGGACCACTATCCAGTACCTGCATTGCAGACACCAGGAGCGAACGTACCGGTGAGAGCTCTTGCTGCGGCCCCTCCCTGCCTTGGTCTCTGCATACTAGTGAGGCAGACGTCACCTCCATTGCACAGCCCACACCATCTCCAGTGGCTCTGTGAGGACACTGTGGCTTGATCTCCTTCTGGATCACGCATTACTATAGCCCAGGGAAACCTCCGGTTCCACCAGAGAGTACTGTCAACCAGCCTGTATAGCAACGAGCATCCCGGCTCCTTCCCAAGCCTGCCATGGTTTTATATGCAAGTCTTCAATAAACTTTCTACTTTTTTATAGTAACCCAGGCTGGTTCTGTTTTTTTACCAATTTCAACATAGACAATATTGCTGTTTTTTACTTTGGTGTTAAAAACTGACAGTGGGCAACACTGCACACAAGCGCCCTTGGGTTCGCATTTCCTGTTACAATATTTTACGTCACACTGTATTTGCGCAGCTAGGCATGTACTGGCCATCAGGACTACCGGGAGTTTCCCGGTGGGCCGATGGCTCAGTGGGCCGGTTTGAATGACAGACAGTCTGTCAAAGTAATGGCTGCCCGAGCCGCGCAGCCATTACTTTGAGCACCGCGGCTGTACGGTCTATAAGCAGGGCTGGACCAGTGGAAGGAAGGGGCGGGTGCCCTGGGCTGGATGATACAATTTGCTGAGGAGGGGGGCACAGGTGAAATCCTGGCAGTGCTTCATACAGTACACACTAGCAGTAGCTGGCGCTGCTAGGTGTACTGTCTGTATTCGCCTTTCTGTGTACATCTGTGTAGTCTGTGACACCATCCATCCCTCAGCACTGCTAGCCTGCTACTTCTCTCCCCCTAAAGCGCTTTGTAGTCCCGTCCTGGGGGCATGACGTCATTCACAGCCGGAGGCAAGATGGGAGGAGCGTAGGGAGCTGCTGCAACCAAGAGGAACCGCGGAACTCAGCAAACAAAGTGTGTATTGCAACTAAGCAAGCACTAAGCTTAGTAATAAATAAATGATTGCCATGCCATTGCCAAATGCCATTCGGGATGCATCTACCCCATCCATACTCAGCCGTCTCATCCATCCCCATCCGTGCTCAGCTGTCCCATCCATCCCCATCTGTGCTCAGCCATCCCATCCATCCCCATCCGTGCTCAGCCACCCCATCACCCATCCCCATCTGTGCTCAGCCTCCCCATTCGTGCTCAGCCACCCCATCATCCATCCCCATCCGTGCTCAGCCACCTCATCCATCCCCATTCGTGCTCAGCCACCCCATCATCCATCCCCATCCGTGCTCAGCCACCCCATCACCCATCCCCATCCGTGCTCTCCCATCCGTGGCTCATCCATCCCCATACATTACTCATTCATGCTCATCCATTGCTCATCCATCCCCATCCTTGGCTCATCCATGCCACATCAGTTCTCATCTGTGTCACATCCATGCCATGTTTTTTTTCTTTTGGGCAATTGCATAGTTTATATACTATTTTTGTGCACATTTGCAAAATTAAAGCGGGCCGGTCTGGATGAAGTCTAGGGCCAAATTTTTGTCCCAGTCCAGCCCTGTGCGCAGTTGTCTTTCAAACACAATTTTTGGGGAAAAAATACACTTCAATGAATTGAAAGGAAACTAAACAGAAGTTAGCCCAATTTTTTGTATGATGTGAAAGATGATGTTATGCTGAGAATCGTGATCTTTATTCTAAGCAAAAAAAAAATTGTGATTCTCATTTTTTCTAGACTCGTGCAGCTCTAATATAGGATTGTGTATATATAGGATTGTATAATTTTTTTCTTTTTTTTCCTGCTATTGGTTGACCTAGATGGACTTGTTTTTTTTTCAACCAGACTATGTAATGAAGTCAGTGTTTCTTTTTTTTTTTCAGTCAAGCCACCCTTTAAAATTATAGACAATCTCAAGGCACCCTTTAAAATTATGGACAGTCACCCCATTCTAAAATGTAAAAAGCTATTCTAATAGCTTAACATAATGCGGCAACATCCACATGTAGGACATCCACGTGTAGGACACCCAATGTTAGAGGTGATTTATTCTTCCAAAAGCAAATACACGTTTGCTTCTTATTAACTGATGATGTCATTGGTGGTTAGGATGCCAGTATCTAGAAAGAGTCGTAATGGTGCATAATGAAAACCCGTGGCTTTGTGTAATTAAAAGGCAGGCTTGATCCATCGACTTGTTTACAATTTATGATCAATTTTTAAGCATTTTGCCAAGGCACCCCTGAAGAAACCTCAAGGCACCCTGGTTGAAAAAGGCTGAACTAAGTAATGTCTTTTCCCAGATGTGTACAGTATGCTTAATCGGAAACGGAACTACAAGCAAACGTCTAACTCTATAGATCAAATATCTATAGGAACTTATTTACTTGTCAAAGATGTTCATCCAGTTTCTTAGTATCACACAGCTTTGCCAGCCATGTAAGCCAGCAGGATGAAACCAATTTGCTACAATTAATGAATACATCCCTGGAAACCACCATGGACAAGGAGGTAACAGTAGGAGACTGATGAATTTATTTCTCTTCTCACTCCGCTCTCCTCCTCTCAGCTTGTTTTTTTTTTTGTATAGTAGCATGAGGCTTACGTGATTGACTGTTAGTGCTGCCCTTTCGACACCACTTTCTTTGTTACAGTGAAAGAATACATGGCTGACACCACGCTTGCCCGGGCCGCTGAATAGACATTGAAGGAGTCTGAAGTCATCTTGCTGCTCACCCCACTGGTTATGCCTGTCTTTTCACTGTTAACTGGAGATGGGTTTTATGGTACCAGTGTATTTTTATCTAAACCATTTAAACTAAACCATCATATAACCTACAACCCCTAGCTGCTTGCTTATCTCAAGATAATAGCTATGGTCTGCTTTGATGTTTTATAGCCTTCAGCCAGATTCTTTTTCCCTATGGCCAAGCCTGTGCAATGGGCCCTTATAGATTTGTGTAGGACCATCTCCTGGGTGTCTGTAGTCTTTCATTTCATTTGTTTGTGATGTTATTGGGTGGGAGTCAAGAGTTTTTTGATTGGAAGCATCACGTCATTTGACGTGATTGAACTACCCCACAAATAAAACACATTTTCTAGGCATCCTTTTCCGATAATAATTGCAGGCAAAACTTTGATCCCAAGCTAGAAAGTGTTTTTGATTTTAAAGATTGAAATAGAAGTCACAAATATGGTGTAAGACATATATTGGAGTATTGAAGGTTAAAACTAAATTTTTACATTCAACTTAGAGTGGTAGGTTAGGTACTTTGCTTAGTTTTTGCAGCGCAAGTCTAGCAGAGTGGGAATAGGATTCTCTCACTCTATTTATACCCAATAGTGAACAGAGTGAAATTGTCTCTTTCTTAAAAGGACATAAGGGGAAACAAAAGGACTTATTGCAAGTTTATACAGCACCAACAACATTAGCCAATATTCATGGTTCCAACCCTTAAAAAACCCTTAATAAACTTGATAAGTTCTACAAAGGACTTATCATACTAACTGGTGATTTTACTCCATACCTAAACCCTTTTATAAATACTGTACAACCACAGGGAGCTCCTCAGTCACCTACCCTAAACTAAAAGAAAAAAAAAAAACTGTTAAACACATCCTACAACAATTACAGCTCATGATTGTAACATTCTACTAAGAAGTGAGCTGTCATCTAGATAGAGGGAAGCCTGTGGATGTGGTGTATCTGGATTTTGCAAAGGCATTCAATACAGGTCCCCATAAATGCTTAATCTGTAAGCTGAGGTCTACAGGCATGGACCATAATGTTTGTTCTTGAATAGAAAACCAGTTAAGGGGGCGTGTCCAAACAGTGGGGATAAATAACGTGTACTCAGAATGGTCTAGAGTGGTAAGTGGGGTACCCCAAGGCTCTGTGTTGGGACCACTTCTGTTTAATTTATCCATTAATGATATAGAGGATGGGATAAATAGCTCTGTTTTTGCAGACAACACAAAAATAAGCACGGCAATAACTTCACATCAGGATATAGAAAGTTTACAGAAAGACCTGAACAAAAGAATGGAGTGGGCAACTACATCGCAAATGAGGTTTAGGCCTCATGCACACAGGGCGTTTTTACAGCTGCTTCTAGGGGCGTATGACTTTTTTTTTACAGCTTAAAAATGCCCCTCCATGTTAACCTATGGCCTCATGCACACAGAGGCTTTTAGGAGCTGTAAGTGGCATAGGCATTTTTAAGCTCCAAAAAATCCCAGGAGTTGTAAAAACGCCTGACGCCGGTAAAAGCTGCTAAATGCGGCTTAACGCTGGATACAGCCACGTTATGCCTCATCAGGTGTTTCTCATGCCTCTATTTAAAATCAATGGTTCCCTATGGGAGTCCATTGATTTGAACAGAAGTCGCACCAGAAGTCGGATCATGATGATCCGACTTACGGTGCGACTTGTGTGCTAAGGATCTTGAAGGGGAGCAAAATGGGAAAAAAAATGGCCTACGGTCTGGTATGGAGTTTAAGGGAGCCCCCACGCCAAAAGAAATGGCGTGGGGTCCCCCCCAAGATACATACCAGACCCTTATTCGAGCACGCAGCCCGGAAGGTCAAGAAAGGGGGGGGGGGGCGAGCGAGCAACCCTCGCCTCCTGAATCATACCAGGCCACATGCCCTCAACATGAGGGGGTGGGTGCTTTGGGGCAAGGGGGGCCCTAAAGCACTTTTTCCCCATGTTGATGGGGACAAGGGCCTCTTCCCCACAACTCTTGGCTGTGGTTGTTGGGGTCTGCGGGTGGGGGGCTTATCGGAATCTGGAAGCCACCTTTAACAAGGGGGCCCCCAGATCCCGTCCTCCACCCTAGGTGAATGAGTACCCATTCACCCAAAAAAGTGTCAAGAAATGAAAACAATACACAGGTTTTTAAAGTAATTTATTAAATCCGCTCCGGCATCTATTCCGATTTCTTCTCCCCACGCCATTTTTTTTTTTCATTTTGGAGGTGGGGTTCCCCTTCAAGATCCTCAGCACACAAGTCGCACATGATCCGACTTCTGGTGCGACTTCTATTCAAATCAATGGGCTCCCATAGGGAACCATTGATTTTGAATAGGGGCAGAGAAACGCTGCTGAAATCTAGCGCGGCTAAATGTGCATTAATGCCAATGCAAAAAGCTACTAAAAGCATGCTTTTACAGACACTTTTTCCTGGCGTCAGAACTAGCTTTGCAGTTCGATTTTCTAACGCCCCGTGTGCATGAGGCCTTAATGTGGAGAAATGTAAAGTATTGCACCTGGGGGCTCAAAACATAAATGCAAACTACTCACTAGGGGGAGAACCTCTGTGGGTATCAAGGATGGAGAAAGATCTGGTGGCCCTAGAAGATGACAGACTATGCAATAGCATGCAATGTTAAGTGGCAGCTACCAAGGCCGGCATAATTTTAGCATTTATAAAAAAGGGGATTTACTCCAGAGATAAAACTATAATCCTGCCACTTTATAAAACTCTGGTCAGGCCACATCTAGAGTATTCTGTCCAGTTCTGGTCACCAGTCCTCAGAAGGGATATGCTGGAGCTGGAGAGAGTCCAAAAAAGGGCAACGAAATTAATAAGGGGACTGGATACCTCAATTACTAGGAACGACTACAAGCACTAAATTTATTCTCGCTGTAGAAGAGCTGCTTGAGAGGGGACATGATAGCAATTTACAAATACCTCAATGATGATCGCAGCATAGGAAAAAACTATTCAGTCTCAGGGAGTGTAATAGGACACAGGGCCCCTGCAATAATGGAGGAGAAGCGGTTTAACCTTAAGCTGCGCAGGAGGCTTTTCACTGTCAGGGCAATAGGGATGTGGAACTCTCTTCCACAATTGGTGGTGTCAGCGGGGAGTATTGATACTTTTAAGAGACTCTGGGACATGCATCTAAAAGAACACAACATGCAGGGATATGGGAAGTGATTATAGACATTGACACACGTACACTCACAGGTTGCACTGGATGGACTATAGTCTTTATTAAATCTTACCTACTATGTAAATTAAATGGATTGGGGAAAATTACATCCCACGGAAAAACATTACTCATACAACTCCGGACATATATCCTCCTTCAGACTAGATCTACTTATACTTGCCAGGGGTTATTCTAGCCGATATCCACAACATCACATGATCTGACTATGCTCCAATTAGCAAAGACTCAAAAATTGGCAACAGCACCCCTAAACCCTACAACTGGAGATTGAACCTAAATAATCCAGCCTGCTGAACACGTTTTAAAATAGGCTTAGAATCTATTTTCAGAGATAATGACAATGGATCAGTATTACACCCTGTTCTATGAAAAAGTCCTACATAAGATGCAAACTAATATACCCAGGCTCCAAACTAAAACCGCTTAAGGCCAAGAAAGAATTCTTACTCAAAGGGTAACTCCACTTTTGTGGGAAAAATATGAAAATGATAAAAAATATAATATAGCATATACAATTGCTACACAAATCATATTGTAATTGAACGTCCTTTCAAATTACCTTTCTTTAGCGCTGTAATTTTCGGTAAAATGCAATGCAATATGGAAACCTGGAGGTGTTCTGTACACAGACGGTATACAGAATGCCCTACCAGAAATTTAATTTCCCGCTTGTGTGATTGGCTTACTGATTTTCCCAGAAGTCTGCACAAAGATAATAGTCAGATTTTGGGCATATCTTGCAACAAAAATGTCATTATTGGTGAGATACTCCCAAATGGAAATCCCGTCTAAACGGATGCAGGCCATGCCACTTTCCTTATTAGAACCATGAAGGTGCAGCAGCTGATTGATAATTATAAAGTCACTAGCATTCACATTCACTTTGCATGTAGACAAACAGCTATTTCTTCAGAATAACAAATGGTAGGAATCTGCAACAACCTTTGTTAAAATCCTTGCAATGAAAGAATGAATACAAAATTATGACTCATTGGCATAAAACCTCACAAAATTGACCCACACAAATCCCCCTCCTTTGGAGATGCCAACAAGTAGAGGGCACATTACTTCACATCTTTTGGTATTGCCCTTCTTTGCAGAATGTGTGGACTGCAGTCAAAACCATGATTTATAGGGTGACAAGTGTGTCTCTTGCAGACGATCCGGCAGCCTGCTTACTGCACGTCACCCCAATGTCAGTAAAGCGCTACATAATCTTTCTTTTTAAGAATCTTCTCAGTGCTGCTAAGGATTGTATACCGGCTATGTGGAAGAAATCCTCCTCACCTGCTGTTGAGCAGTGGATGGTTTGGGTGGTGGTGAGGCAGTTAAAGTGTTACTAAACCCACAACAGTAAAATCAGTCTGTATATGCAGCATAGCATGCTTTTTATACTCACTGTGGAATTTAAGGGGTTACATTGTGTAAAAAAGGTTGTTTTATCCTGTATGCCATAGATCCTTCCCTCCTGGACTGTCAATCTGGACAAGTCCATATAATACACAGCAGGGTGGTAAAGCTGCACATGCTCAGATTGGTCTCTTATGCTGGATAGAACATTTCCTGTTTCAGTTGAACTGTTCAGGTCACATGATATTGGCATCACACATGTGGGCGTGTATAGAGGCTGTAGTGGAAAAGTCCTCCTACTTGAACACACAGCTATGGACAAACTGTGCAGGTTATCAGGAAACCATGGTATACAGAGCATCCCAAAAGGTATATAGTGGCAGTATTTTAATGTAAAAAGAAGATTTATAAGTTGCACTGTGGGGGGGAAGATGAACTATTTTCAGATTACTGAGTTTAGTAACACTTTAATGGGGCAACTAACGGCTGATCTGAGAGAACAATCAAAGAAACACTTCCTAATCTGAACCCCCTGATTCCTATACAGGGATTCTACAACCAACTTGGTAGGCAGTTAGATTGGGCACCTGGGCAGGGAACTGGGGGGGTTGATCGTTGAAAGTTGATTCAAGACAATTAAGGAACTTGCCAGCCCCTCTCACCAGTCTTTGTGCAAGGACCAGCAGACAGACCCTGTCACTTGGTCTCAAAAGAGGTATTTCTTGAAAACAAAATGATTTGATTGAAACAATTGAATTGCATGTTGTTCAGAAGGTGGGGGAAATGAGGGAGGCTATTTATATGTCTACATTAAGCCTCAGATTTAAAACAACTATTAGACATTGACAGTTTATAGAGTGCTCTAGAGCAGTGGTTCTCAATCCTGTCCTCAAGTACTCCCAACAGGCCATGTTTGCAGGTTCTCCTTTATCTTGCACAGGTGCTTTAAATCAGAGTCAATGTCTTGGTACTTTGAACAGCTATTTTTTCTAAGAGAAATTCCAAAAACATGACCTGTTGAGGAAAGGGTTGAGAACTACTGCTCTATAGGACAGACCATAAATACTATGCAACAGATAATAAACCTGGCAAGCTACTGCCCTATGACACCGATGGAGATATACACTATACTTCCAAGGATATAGCAAAAACCCTTGTGCATTACTACCAATCATTGTGCCCCCAGGGGCCCTACTCAGCATTTAATACTAGTCAGGCGCACATGCCTAATGGAAAAAACCCAGACCCAAGCCTCTAGATAGTCCACTACTTTAAACTTTTTGAACAAACACTATGACCCACTTCGTAAACCTTAGGAAATTCACATATACAGTACCTCACAAAAGTGAGTACACCCCTCACATTTTTTGTAAATATTTTATTATATCTTTTCATGTGACAACACTGAAGAAATTACACTTTGCTACAATGTAAAGTAGTGAGTATACAGCTTGTATAACTGTGTAAATTTGCTGTCCCCTCAAAATAACTCAACACACCGTCATTCATGTCTAAACAGCTGGCAACAAAAGTGAGTACACCCCTCAGTGAAAATGTCCAAACTGGGCCCAATTAGCCATTTTCCCTCCCTGGTGTCATGTGAATCTTTAGTGTTACAAGGTCTCAGGTGTGAATAGGGAGCAGGTGTGTTACATTTGGTGTTCTTGCTCTCACTCTCTCATAGTGGCACCTCATGGCAAAGAAAACTCTGAGGATCTGAAAAAAATAATTGTTGTTCTACATACAGGTGGCTTAGGCTATAAGAAGATTGACAAGACCCTGAAACTGAGCTGCAGCATGGGGGTCAAGACCATAGAGCGGTTTAACAGGACAGGTTCCACTCAGAACAGGCCTCGCCATGGTTGACCAAAGAAGTTGAGTGCACGTACTCAGCGTCATATCCAGAGGTTGTCTTTGGGAAATAGACATATGAGTGCTTCCAGCATTGCTGCAGAGGTTGAAGGGGTGGGGGGTTCATCCTGTCAGTGCTCAGAGCATACGCCACAAACTGCATCAAGTTGGTCTGCATGGCTGTCGTCTCAGAAGGAAGCCTTTTCTAAAGATAATGCACAAGAAAGCCTGCAAACAGTTTACTGAAGACAAGTAGACTAAGGGCATGGATTACTGGAACCGTGTCCTGTGGTCTGATGAGACCAAGATAAACTTATTTGGTTCAGATGGTGTCAAGCGTGTGTGGCGGCTACCAGGTGAGGAGTACAAAGACAAGTGTGTCTTGCCTTCAGTCAAGCATGGTGGTGGGAGTGTCATGGTCTGGGGCTGCATGAGTGCTGCTGGCACTGGGGAGCTACAGTTCAGTGAGGGAACCATGAATGCCAACATGTACTGTGACATATTGAAGCAGAGCACGATCCCCTCCCTTCGGAGACTGGAGTGCAGGGCAGTATTCCAACATGATAACGACCCCCACACCTCCAAGATGACCACTGCCTTGATAAAGAAGCTGAGAGTAAAGGTGATGGACTGGCCAAGCATGTCTCCAGACCTAAACCCTATTGAGCATCTGTGGGTCATCCTCAAACCGAAGGTGGAGGAGCTCAAGGTCTCTAACACCCACCAGCTCTGTGATGTCGTCATGGAGGAGTGGAAGAGGACTCCAGTGGCAACCTGTGAAGCTCTGGTGAATTCCATGCCCAAGAGATACTGTATTCTGTATGTGTACATCACATTGACCCTTAAAGAAGGGAAAACCCTTCTTTCATACCAGAGTTACTGGTCTATTTCCTTGATCAATGGTGATATGAAAATATACACAAAATTATGGCCTCATGGCTTAAGCCCCTTCTCCATTTTTGGATCCACCCAGATCATGTTCTCTTTTGCTCAAGGGAAAGAAGCGCAAGATAATTCACTGAGGTCAATTTTAGTCATCCATTTTGTTCAGCTGCATAAACCACTCCTGCGCCGACAAGGTGTTTAGCTGACAAATGTTACTGATATTGCTCCCAATAGGCACCCTCATTTCCATAATCTCCTAAATTCATCAACTTTACCTGCCTAATGAAAAACCTTATATTCCTAACCGAGTACTAATTAGAAATAAAGCTAATGGAGGCATGGGTTTCCCTATTATTAAGAACTACTACAAAGCTTCACTACCCCAAAAAACTTTAAATTTGGCTTATTGTAAATTGTAAAAACAATGGCTGAATGCAGAGGAAGCTCTGGCAGTCCAGAAACCTAATACAGTGCTCTGAACACACAAGCCTCACATAATAGCCCCCACAACTGTCACTAAGCTCAGAGTCTGGGAACAGAACCCCCCACCCATACCCAGTGTAGTTAATGGTCAGTTACCCCCATGCCTAGACACAATGACTTTTCAACACTGGACAACTGGGGGCCCATTGCTACTACACCATGCAACCAAAGGTGGCAGGGTACTTAAACTTTCTGAATTAAGATGGGGGGCCCACGCCTCTTAAAATCTGGAGATGGTTTAAACTCTGCAATTTTGTCCAGAACCTTCCAACACAGCTGAGATACTTAGGCCTTCTTACACCATTAGAACAAATCATGTTACTCACATCCAGTCCATATCATGGTATTCCCCTACTGTACAAAGGGGTTATTTATAAGTGAAAATCACCACCAAGACCAAAAGGAGCCTTTCATAACAGCCTTTGTCTGCTACCACGTTAAAAAAAAAAAACGTTGCTTCCACATCTCCTAAATGCAGCCATGAGCTTGATTCTGAAAAATGTCGAAAACCCCTAGACTACCGTTGCAGAATGGATACTACAGCCTCGTACACACGGTTCGACGGTCATATGCAAATGGTAGTACGACCGTGCGTTGTATGATCATCTGACCGTTGGTATGTGCGATTAGAACAGCCTATGTATGACGGTCATACAACAGAAGTTGTATGAGCAAACTATAAAACTTTGGTAGTGCCAACAAGTGGTCGTACGACCGTTGTATCGTGTGTACAGAGCAGTTGGTCCAACAAGTTGTAGTGTGCAAAACACGCATGCTCAGAAGTCAGGAACGGCCGGACGCTAATTACATGCACCTGACCTTTCTCTTTATACGTTCATAACACGTCACTACGTTCGGCTTGGTCGTATGAGCGTGTAGTGCATGTCAGTATGCAAGTTACATGATCCAACATACGATTTGGTCCGTTCGGTCGTACGACCGGCAAACCGTGTGTACAAGGCTTAAGAGTTGATGACATTTATCTGATTTAAAAAGATACAAAACATGGGCAAGCTGGATAAATCTTTCCTGTAGACAGCTCCAGCTCTCATCCTACAATAGAATGTGTTTAATTAAAAACAGACCATAGGATAGAAAATGATTTTATTAATAGCACAGTGTACCCCCCCCCCCCCCACCATGTTTTCTTGGCTTATTGCCTTTAATGTATAAAACTGAAAGTCGGTTGCTGTTCACTTTTTTTCAACTTTGAGACTGTTCAATGTCACAGGCCTCCTGGACACTCCCAATTTGCTAGAAACTGTATAATACTGCAATTTACATAATGTTCATGATATTTGTTTTACCTTTATCTGGAAAAATGTCAATATCCCTATAAAAAAAAAAAACACCATTTTCTATACATATCTACTAAACAGACAAGAGGCTTATTCAAATACTTACACTAAAGGCTTTTAAAAATATAATCTCTTAACCGTAATGTACAGGATTTTTATTCTTAGATTATGGGTTATATGCAGCTACCTTCAGCTGATTGGCCACCACCAGAGCGCACCATATTAGACATGTGCAGAACGGAAACATTTGTTTTGGATAGATTCATTGTGTTACTCATTTTGTTTCGTTATGGAATTTGTTTGGTTTTGGAAATTTGTTTTAGTTTAGTTTTTGTTAAATTTAGTTTCGTTTTCGTTAAAATGTCTTTCTATCAATTTTCTAGCGAATTACAAGTTCTCATAATGATTAGCATTTGGATTGGTTGAAAAAGCAATCAACAGATCCGAATTCTGTGTGAAGAAATAGCTGGTTGCTGAGCAGCGGTCCTGGAAGCTGGCCGCCCGCGTCCTTAACAACGAGTCCTTCCCCACTGACCGATGGATGAAAGATAAAGAATGGCAGAAATTGCCTGGCAATAGAAAATTGTTTAAAAAAAATGGCGTAGGGTCCCCCCCCCCCCCAGTCCATACCAGGCACTTCAGGTCTGGTATGGATTTTATGGGGAACCCCACGCCAAATTAAAAAAAAACAGAGTGGGGCCCCCCCTAAATTCCATACCAGGCCCTTATCCGAGCATGCAGCCTGGCAGATCAGGAAAAGGGTGGGGACAAGGGAGCGCCCCCCACCTCCTGAATTATACCAGGCCACATGCCCTCAACATGAGGGGGTGGGTGCTTTGGGGCAGGGGGGCTCTGCGCCCCCCACCCCAAAGAACCTTTTCCCCATGTTGATGGGAACAAGGGCCTCTTCCTGACAACCCTGGGCTGTGGTTGTTGGGGTCTGCTGGTGGGGGGCTTATCGGAATCTGGAAGACCCCTTTAATAAGGGGGGCCCCAGATCCCGGCCCCCCACCCCATGTGAAAGGGTATCATGTACATCATACCTGTACCCACTCACCAAAAAAGTGTCAAAAAGTAAAAACCACAAGAGACAGTTTTGACAATTCCTTTATTAAAAAAGAAAAAAACAAGTGTCCCACAATGTAATCCACCGTCAATCACACCGCCCGACGGACCCGAAAAATAGCAAAATGTCAAAAAGTGCTTTGCCTCTGTAAGAGGCTACCCGCCGTATGCTGTCTCTTCGTTTTGACAGCTCTTATATAGGCAAGGGCGGGATATCATTTTTTTGCTAGTATGCTAAGGTGATGGACCTGTTCTCCTCTGGAGAATCATTTTTTTTAACTTTCATTTTTTTCTCTGAAACTTTTATCAAGATCTAAAAATGGTTAATTTCCGCACTTAGGATTGGAGTGGTGTGTGACTGATATAAGACTGCTGCCCTCCCTGAACCCTCCACTAGGTGGAGAAAAGGTAGTGTATTGAAAGTGTAGGGATAGCTGGCACTGTCTTTTTAAATTAAAATCAAACTGGAAAACTTGTGATCTCATATGCAGTAGTCACAGATTTGATGAAATACAAGATGATCTTTAATCAAAGGTTATCTTGTATTTCATCAAATCTGTAACTAGTGCATATGAGATCACAAGTTTTCCAGTTTGAGTTTTAGTTTAAAAAGACAGCGCCAGCTATCCCTACACTTTCGATACACTACTTTTATACTTTTATCAAGATCTAACTGCTCAATTCCCTGGGCTATCTACCAATTTTCCAGATTCCAGACATCTATAGTATGTACTCTGCCATTTCAGTTTCCAATAAATGTCTTACAGTTCCTTTTTGAGCCTATCCACCCCCCCCCCCCCCCCCCCCTTGAGGATACTGTTGATAGGCATTTTAAAATCCTCTTTAGGGCTCGGATCACATATATGCAAATTGAATGTGTTTTGAACTGCATCCAATTCACATAACAATCGAACGGCTTTCAATGGAGCTGGTTCACATATGTCCGGGGGGGCCACAGTCCATTTTTAAAAAGAGTCCTGTGCTTTTTTCAGTCTGATTCACGTGCGATTTAAAGTAAAAATTTGCAACTGAACCGGTCAACAAAACCACACCGGACTCCTTTTAAAAAACGTGCTGAAACCGCGGCCAGACATTTGTGAACCAAACCTATGGCCTTATTTGCTCTTGCAGGCCCAGCCCTGCAGCCAACTGTTGTTGCTGTGTCTGTTTGCCAGACTATTGCTAACTGGACAGGACGTATGAATGGAGAACATGAACATTTTTTGAGGACCCTGCTCTCCTAGAACAATTACAGATGATGCCATGAGCATCATTGTTTTGTGCTGATGCACTAGAACAGGGATATGCAATTAGCGGACCTCCAGCTGTTGCAGAACTACAAGTCCCATGAGGCATAGCAAGACTCTGACAGCCACAAGAATGACACCCAGAGGCAGAGGCATGATGGGACTTGTAGTTTTGCAACAGCTGGAGGTCCGCTAATTGCATATCCCTGCACTAGAGAATGTGATTCACCAAATCTCTAGAATGATTTTATGGCTAAAAGCTTGGTCTGCTTAACCAGCGTGTAAAAAAACAGCATATATGTTTATATGTATGCATTTTTGGGGAATTCCTTGATAAATTGATTGAGGAAGTCACTGGGGGAAATGTGCTTTTACTTCAAAAGAAGAAGGCTAAGTCTCCTACCCCTAAGACTACTACTTCTTTCACCCCCCCCCCCCCCAGGCATCCACGTCCAAGCCAATGATTGGAACCTGCTTTTGTTGTAAGCCCTGGACTCCCAGGTCCTCCGAGCCCCAATCTTAAAAGTGTGGGGGTGCCATTGACATTTGCACCTATCTTGTTTTTGCTGTCCAATCTACCAGCTTCTGACCAAATAAGGAAGATTTAATGACTGCTTTGCACCAAATTTAGGCACAAGGAATGTCCTGCCTTTGGCTGTTCAATGAACCCAAGGCATTCATGTCACAATTTACCTGGACCACAACCTTGGCTACCAATGTCCAAAGGACAATTCAGTTCCTTCAGACCTTTGGCTGAATAATCATCTTTTCAAAATCTGTTCTGCATGAGAGTTCTGGGCTTGATGGTAGCCTCGTTTGAGACAGTTTTCTTTGCCCTGTTTCACTTTGGCCATATTCAATCTAACATACTCATGACATGGAACATGCAAATCCAATCACTGGATTGTGCAGTCCTTCTGTCCACCCAAGCAAAGCTGTTCCTGACTTGCTGGATTGTGGTGGGTCTACAATCCAATGTGGTGAAACAGATGCCAGCCTTATAGGCTGGGGTGGAGTTTACATTTTCCTTAGAATCTGGTCCCCACAGTCGAAACATCCCATCAACATCCTACAACAAGCAGATTGTTTCTACAACACTGGACCTCCCTTTCTGCAAGGTCTCGCTGTCAGGGTACAGCCAGACAATGTCATAGCAGTGGCCTACATAAACCATCAGGGGGCACCAGAAGCCAGGCTACCCTCATACTCTTGCTTTTGAAAAAATTAAAAACTAAGATTTACTGGCTGTTCACCAATAGTCCAGTGACTTTGAATGATAAGTCATTTTAATGTGTATTTTTCAATTAAAACTTTTGAAAGCGTATCTGGATTTACTAGATGAGTGGCCACTGCCATCGCATGCAGCGTTTTCAGCTAGGACAGCTGAAGTTTTCCAGGTTTCTAATGTCTCATTCTTGAAATATGTACCAGAATTACTGAGCTGTTGCTCATAGTATTAAATATTTGATTGGGATCCATCGGCTGCATTAGGAAAACATGGTAATAAATCTGATTATTTTAGTTAACAAAGACTTTTATTTGCAAAATGCATATATGATTCACACTAGAGGAATTTTATATAGACTAACATGTTGTATGATCTGTATCTTAAATTTTTCAATTAATGGCTGCTTGCTTCATTTACCATCTATTTTCATATTATGCAGTCACCTGCTGTGAATAGTAATTGCTTTTTAATGCTTTGCTTCACAAGTTCTGATTTTGATAAAAAAAATACCTTGTATGGCTAATCTGTAAAGATAGTTGGACTTAACTGGACTTTAAAATAACTTTCAAAGACCTGATATGTGAAATTTTCACTGCTGCATTGGGTATGTGTGTGTAATTTGCAGGTCTAAGGTCAGAAATCTATATGGATCATTAACCACATACTGTAGCAACCAGTCCATGTTAGAGAGGAAAGTGCACATGATTTAGTTCCAAAACTTGCTTTTATATGCTTCCCAATGGGGTGATCAGCAGTGATAAAAAACAGAGGATCAAGCTGTTACTAGGGTTGCCACTCGTCTGGGATTTGCCTATACAGTCCGGGTTTTGAATCATGTGTCCGGGTTTCAGACTGCCTCTGGCTCCCCAACATAAGCTTGCACACAGGATGTGCTGGGTATGTCTGGGCTTCCCCCTGCTGCCCAGGCCCTCCCCCATGTCCTTTCCGCCTCTCCTCTCCCATTGGCTGCTGCTGCGGACATACAGGGGGATGTTTCAGGATGGAAAATGGGGTAAGGGTCGGTAAATATGTCGTTTACAGTCCCCTTCCTTTTCTGAATGAACAGTGAGTGATCGGTACCATCTAGGGGTAGTGTCTTCCGGTTCCCACATCGCTTATCTATTCCCATTTAGCCGCTTCTGATTCAACTCTTGCAAATGTGTACAGGGGTTACATTATCCCTGGCAGCTGGCTGCATTCCTGGCATCTTACAGGTGTTGGGGGTGAGCTGGGGTGTACGCTGTGCATAAGCTGCAGGCGGTGTAGTGTTTTGCTTGGAGAGAGGAGGAAAGAGTTAGTTTTTTCTTTGTAGCAAAAGCACAGAAATAATAAATACTACTAATATCTACAGTATATCTTCTACCAATTCTATGAAATGACCAATAGTTCTGCTTTAACTGCAGACAAACTGCTAAATACCAAGTTGTCATAAAAGGGAGCTTGTTTACCTACTAAAGGATATGCATTTCTGTCCATCCAGTTAGGAGATATACATAGCTCTTTCTCTCAGCACGGACTTAATTTATCTTTTCAGAAGTTAAGTACCATAGGTCTCCTTCCTCCCCCAGCCTATGACTGGGCAGTAAAAGGAGAAGCAACAGAATGATGAGCTCATTCCTCTACCACTATGTTTTCTCCTTCTATTGGCATGCTCCCATTTTTTTTACACATAGCAGCATAGCTGTTTGGCCCCTTGGACCTAAGTGATCGTGAGCTTTCGGTTAGGCAACGGTAGCATGCGCTCTTGGCACAGGTGTATTGGCAGCAATTCACGCAAATATGTGGCTTCTCGGCGCGAAGGACCAGGCACCGAGAGGCCTCATACTTGCATATGGCCTGTGCCCAGGGGTTAAAAATACATTTAATGATTTACTGCTGAATGCAGAGCTGCATTCATTTGTATTTAAAGTGTGACTAAACTCACAACAGTAAAATCAGTCTGTATATGCAGGAAAGCATGCTTGTTATACTCACTGTGGAGCCTAAGGGGTTAATCCTGTGCATTGTGTTAAAAGGCTGTTTGATCCTGTCTTCTCTGACCCTCCCCTTCTTGCACAGTCCCCAATCCATCTCCTGAAAGTACAGAGCCTTGGGGGCACTCTGCACATGCTCAGTTTGGTGTTTTTTTTTGGGGGGGAGGGTGCATGTGATTAGCACAGGCCCAATCTGCACTGTCCAGACAGATTGCTGGGGGCCCTGCAGCCTCATAGGACAGTCAGTGGAGAATGAAAACTCCTCCTACAAGCTTTAACCAGTGTTTGACCAGACACTGATAGAAGTCACTAGACTGCTATATACTGCTGATGAGAAAAGGTATTTAGCAGTTTATTTAATAAAATAATTGCATTTTCATGTTCTGTGTACTTTAGGAGACCAGATATAGTGAATGCAGGGTCCTGGGTTAATACTAAAATGTGTGATCGCGCTGCCTCTAAATCAAGGTGAAAATAACTAGAAAGTGACAGTAAATGACTCAATAGGTGTTTTATTTATATATATATATATATATATATATATATATATATGTATATATATATATGGGCCAGTGAAAATTAAATCCATAAACAAACATATAATACACTGCGGTGTCCTCTCTATGAAGCACCTTATCAAATAGACTTTTTTGATTGCACAATTTATAAGAAGCTTGATTATTTATTGCATTGGCTTGTTTTGCATTATATGTTTATGTATTTAATTTGCTCTGGCACTTTATATATATGAAACACTTACCTATTTAGTATTTTATTGTTACTTTCTAGTTATTATTTTTACCTTGATTTAGAGGCAGCGCGATCGCACATTTTAGTATTGATTTATTGCGGATGTGGGAACACATTTGGTGATTGCAGCAGCTGCACTCTGTAATTCCTAATTTCTATCACTAGGTGGCAGCGTGCTTCTACCACATTTATATATAGGGTCCTGGGTTAAGTAACACTTTAAGTTCAGCTGTACAATGTAATGTTCATTTGGAAGAAGATTAAACAAAAATTAAACACACTCAAGCATACAAAACATATAATTCTCTGACATGCAAAATACAGGCACCCCTGCAAAGAAGATGTTTCATACTTGCCTATCTGACTGTTCATGTTGCTGATGCCAGAAGAAGAAAGCTTGTCGAAGAATGTTCAGAAATTGACACTGTGGATGTTTCAGATGCTGGTGTCCCCTGCTGTACTTTTTGGTTTCCTACGCTGGCCTGTTACTGCAGTACACAGACAGCCAGAGGAAGGAACCACACCACATAGCAAGGTCCAAGCATTTGACACAATCAGAAGGGTGCATTCTGCAGGTGATCATCATCAAGCTTTCCTGGCGAGGTCAGTGAACAGGTGGGTATGGAATGTTCATGGATACCAGAGCCAGAATTATGGATGTTGCGATTCATTTTTTATTATTGTGATGTGAAGCATGTTTTACAAAGGAAATCAAAAGACTCAACGCCATTCCACAACTAAACTTGGCACTGTGTCTGCACAAAGCTCTAATTACAGACAATGAAATTAACTGTATGAGCGGCTGTGTTATTAAAATCCAGTCACCAGGAAATTATTCCTGATTGTTTGGCCTTGCTTGTGCTCAATGCTAGGAAATCATCCACGCCTGTCTCTCTGAAACTATCCTTCATGTCATTGTGAATTTGTAAAATACTTTTTTCTTTTTTTTTTTAGAAATAAAGTACAGTATATACTCGAGTATAAGCCGAGTTTTTCAGCACATTTTTTGTGCTGAAAGAGACCCCCCTCGGCTTATACTCGAGTCAGTGTCTGTGGGTGATGAGTAGATTCACATTAAACAGAGCCGCGCTGCTTCTAAGAGCCGTTCTGTGCTTGTAACTGTGACTAATCACATTGGAATGTAGAGAATGCTGAGAGAGGTGTCATATTTTCATCTTGATGTCGGGGAGGTGGGCGGGACAAGCTGATGTTAGCTGTTCAGTCCCGCCCACCTCCTGATCTCAGTGAAG
>BLSH010475806.1:1015415-1026606 GCA_018402905.1 Glandirana rugosa
CCTTTTGAATAAATGGACTCATATTCGGATCCCACCCTTTACGTCGTCGGTCTTGTGACCCTAACATCGGTGTTGTGTCCCTGTCCCTCGGTCTTGTGACCCTAACATCGTCCCGCCCACCTCCTGATCTCAGTGAAGAGCTGCAGCTCTCTCTCAGCATTCTCTGCATTCCAATGTGATTAGTCACAGTTACAAGCACAGAACGGCTCTTAGAAGCAGCATGGCTCTTTTTAATGTGAATCTACCTTACTCATCCCTTATGTGTTCTGGCTACAGTCTCTGTGTCCTGGCTAAAATGCCTGTGTCCTGGCTCCCTGTCCCTGTGTTCTGGCTCCCTGTCCCTGTGTTCTGGCTACAATCCCAGTGTTCTGGCTCCCTGTCCCTGTGTTGTGGCTACAATCCCAGTGTTCTGGCTGCTGCATTTCCCACCCTAGGCTTATACTCAGGTAAATAAGTTTTCCCTGTTTTTTTGTGGTAAAATTAGGTGCCTCGGCTTATATTCGAGACGGCTTATACTCGAGTATATACGGTATACCTTTTTCTTAGACAAGAGGCAATAGTGAGCATGTCACTTAAAAACAAGCCATTTTTAGCAGTAGAATTTTATTTGCATTGCCAGCAAATCAGTCACAGTGTCCTCTCCTGTGGACTCCAAGGACATGTTCTGGACTAAAAAAAGGATGTGGCTAAATGGCCTCATTTATTAAAGCTGGCTTTCATGCACATATTTAAAAAAATACTTCTATTATTTATGTATTTCTTAAAAATATTGAAATGTAACCAGTGAAAGTTCCTAAATCTGTCGTGATATCACCCTTCTGTAATCCCCTAGATAACAACACTACCCAGGGGAAAACTGGGTCAGCCCCATAGACATTGCCATAGTGCACATGTGCTGAAGCATAGATATGCACATATGACCTGAGATCAGGGGGGTGGCCTCATCCATGTTCTGCTGCTCATTCATTGTCAAATTAGCAGTTTGGGGTGTACTGGGGTGGGCAGCACAGTGCCTTAGTAGTTAGCACTTCTGCCTTGCAGAACCTCGGTCTGTATGTTCTTCCTGTGCTTGCATGGGTTTCCTCTGGGAACTCATTTCCTTTGGCATTTCAAAGAAATGCTGGTTGGTTAATTGGTTCCTGTTTAAAATTGGCCCTAGTATGATTTTCTATTGAGCTCTCCCAAGATGGCTGCCTCACTATCTGCCAAAGCTGCACGATTCTGGCCAAAATGAGAATCACATTTTTTTTGTTTAGAATTAAGATCAGGATTCTCACTGCGTATCATCTTTCATATTATACAAAAAATTGGTCTAACTTCACTGTTTAGTTTTTTTTTTTTTTAATTCATGAAAGTGTAATGATTGGAAGACCGCTGTGCAAATACAGTGTGACATAATATATTGCAACGATCACCATTTTATTCTCTAGGGTCTCTGCTAAAAATATATATATAATGTTTGGGGTTCGAAGTAGTTTTCTAGCAAAAAAAAATGATTTTAAATTGAAATCAACAAGTGCCAGAAAAAAGTACTGGTCTTTAAGTAGTTAAAGCGGAGTTTCACCCAAAAATGGAACTTCCGCTTTAAGCACTCCTCAGCCCCTTACATGCCACATTTGGCATGTAATTTTTTTTGGGGGGGGGGGTGTCCTCAGGTTTCAGAGGGACTTCCTGTCCCTCTTCCACCTTCCGCCTCTGGGCCGCCTAGGCGACTCCTCCTCTCCTCCTAGGCGGCCCCTCCCTCCTGGCAATCTTCTGGGACACGTCACAGGTCCCAGAAGATTGCCTGGCCACTAGGAATGCGCAGTGTGACTCGCGCATGCGCAGTGGGTGCCGGGCCGGGTGCCCACACTAGAAATGGCGGGGCCATCGGGAGGAGGGGGGAGACAAGCGAGGCTTCGAGCGCAGCCATCGCTGGACCGGGAGACAGGTAAGTTACTGTTTATTAAAAGTCAGCAGCTACACTTTTTGTAGCTGCTGACTCTTAATAAACAAAAAAACTAGTGGAACTCCGCTTTAAACTAACGTAAATTACAGACAGCTCACAAATGTTTTGAAACTTGGCAGAGTGCCTGTTATGCTTTTTTTTTTTTTTTTGACAGCTCTGAGCAGCTCTGCACTTGTCACATAGAATCGAGGAAATTTCGGGTTGAGATTGTCAGGAGGGTTTTAAAGTGGTTGTCAAGTCATGACAACCACTTTAAACTACAGGTAAGTCTACAATAAGGCTTACCTGTAGGTCCAGGAGATATCTCCTAAACCTGTACGGTTTGGGAGATATCCCCTGTATCTGCATGTGCCGACGTCATCAGCACATGCGCACTGAAGAATCGGCACCCGGGATAGCCCAGGGTGCCGTTTCTTCTGTATTCGTGGCGTAAATGACAGCTCCCGTGCGCATGCGCGATGTCAGTGCGGCTCTGCCAATTACAGCGCTGGAGCCCGCTCTGTGATTGGACGGAGCCTCAGACCTGGAACAACGATGTCTCCCGTCACAGCGGTGTACCGAGACCGATGCAATAGCTTAGTTCCTAGGAAAGTGTTTCATAATGAGCTAGTATGAGCTGCATACTAACACATTATGCGTTTGCTTTGCTGGTTTTTTTTTTTTGGGGGGGGGACGCATTTACAACCACTTTAATGGTTAATTTTAATGATTAATCGTGCAGCTCTACTATCTGCCCCAACCACAGATAAGGCAATTTGATTTCCCAGGGAGAAACACACTATAGAAATATAAATAATAATAATCTTGAGTAATGCTCTTGACATAGCCATTATTCTGTTGTTGCAGTGAAGGATACAGTCTGAAATAGTGCATCGCCCACATCAACAAACACTAAAAACTGCACCAAAAAACTGACCCCTGAATTTTTGTTTCTGTGAAAGCCAATAGACTATCCTTCTTTCTTTTCTTTAATTTCACTGTTTGAAAACCCTGCCACAGAACCTAAAGGCCCATGTGGGCGTGGCGATTGGAGACCATAATTATAATATCACATGTGTTAACGTGGTTGTAACCCAAAACAAAAAACCTCCTGTTCCTTGAAAGCAGGGGCAGGTAACCTCAGCCCTCCAGCTGTGGTGAAACTACAAGTCCCATGAGACATTGCGGGACCCTGACAATCACAGGCATGACTCCTAGAGGCAGAGGCATGATGGGATTTGTAGTTTCACCACAGCTGGAGTGCCAAGGTTGCCTACCCCTGCTTTAAAGCATGATCGGTAGTATAGTGCTGTTGCAGTGCAATTTCTTTGATCTAAAATACCTGGTTGACCTTGCCTGTTCTTGTGTCCCTCTGTGTTTGCTGACCACAGTAATCGGGCTGCTGATCCATGATGCCATGGTCAGTTTACATGCCGCCGTCATCCCTCTGTGTGTACTCTCTCTCCCTCTCCCCTTCTACCCTTCCCTTCCTGCCTGTCCTTTCCTAGTCTGTTTGTGAGAGCCAATCTCCTCCCCACCCCTCCCCTCTCCCCTGTCTCTATTCCGATGTCATACATAACACAGTTACTTGTGCACTCTGTTTTTAGCAAGATATTCAGTACAGTATGTCAGTTTTTGTAAAATTATAATCCTAAATACCTTTAGCTCCTCTGTGCAGTCACATGGCCTCCAGCTTCTGGCTGACATCAGTGGGAATCTCAGCCCCTCCCACTGCTCTTCTTAGATAGAGGAAGGAGAGCGCGGGGAGATCACGTGACGGTACAGAGGAGCTGTGCAAAAGGTATTTAGGATTATAATTTAACAGAAACACACACACTGCACTTTATATCTTGCTAAAACAGAGTCCAAAGTCCATTAGGGGCAAAAGCAACCACTGCTGTTACATTCAGTTCTGAGATGTCATTCTTTTTTGGAATGTATTGCTCTGGATAAAATGATGCAATAAAGTACCTGAGTTTCTAAACTAAAGCCATGTTGCATTCACTCTGAAGTCAAAAGTATTGATTTGCTATGTTCTAGGGAACATCTAGAAGTGTATTTTGCCTAAACACCATCCTGAAAAACTACCTTTTGGCTTTCCTTGCCAAAGCTGACATTTGGCGTGAACACATGATAGCTGGCATGATGGGGAAGCAAAAGAGCAACTGTCATCCCTGTCCCACAGTGGCTCCTTCTCTGACCCGCTGTTGACTCACCGACAGTCCCATACACTTTAATGGGACGGCTGGTGATGTGGCAGTGATACAACAAGGTGAGGGACGTGGTGGCAGCAGGTGAGTGGATGCCCGCTAACCGGCGCTGCCATGATGGATCTGAAATGACAGGTGCTCTTTAAATGTAAGGACTTATTCTTGCTGGTAGTTAGAATCTTTAATATTTGCAAACAAAATGATGGTTTCCTATTTAGAATAATAAGCTGTCAGATTAGTAAAACAGCAGTATCAGAACTGATTCAATCATACAGTTTGCAGTGTACATATATTGGTAAAACAATGGGATAAAGGAATATTCCTGAACTTTATTTTATCTCATGGTTACTGTGAAATTGTGTGAATGCATCAATGCAGTGCATGTTATCTCAGCTTGGAGAGCTTGGATTCATTGAATGAGTTTACTAAAAATGTAAATATTGCAGAATATACAGCTGCATGCTACATAACTAAGCTCCATTTCATGCCGAATAAACAAAATTATTAATGTATCTTAAATAGAAAACTATCTTTAGATAGATTTTTACTCCAAAAACATTTTATTAAAATAAATTTGATAAAAATAAAGAAATCTGATTTAAATAAAAAAATCAGATTTAAAAAAAAAAAAAAAAAATCATTGATTTTTATGCATTTTGCTTTTGTCATCACCAATGGTCACTGTACACTGTTTTTGTAATGAGCTACATATTTTAATTGACTTTTCTACATTCATTTGACTATCACGACTATTCTCATCATCGTTGAGGTCAGTATTGAAACTGGGAGCCCATATCCTGCTCCAGCAATACCACGCATGCGCAGAATTGATGCAGACTTCCTCTAGAGCATATATTGGATATTCTTTTTTTTTTTCTTATTTTTCTGGGTTTTTTTTTTTTTGTTTTATAGCGCAAAAAATAAAAAAGGCAGTGGTGATCAAAGACCACCAAAAGAAAGATCTATGTGGGACATACATTTTATTTGGATAGAATGTCACACGACTGCGCAATTTTCAGTTAAAGTAACGCAGTGCCGTATAGCAAAAAATGGCCTGGTCATAAAGGGGGGTAAATCTTTCAGAGGTCAAGTGGTTAAAGTGGTAGTAAACTGCTGCAGAATGTAATAAAAAAAAAAAAAATACCTGTAAGACAATGGCATAATGTGCTAGTATGCATCGTATATTGTGCTGTGAGTGGCCGGAGTCGCGATGATGTCACTCCTGTGCATGTGCACAGGAGCCCTAAGTTCCGGCTAGAAGCTCTGAAGGTCTGGCATGGTATGCCGGACCTTCAGAGAGCATGTGCTGGTGAGGTCAGCGGCTTCATGCAAGGTGAATATCTTCTAAAACGGTGCAGGCTTAGGAGATATTCATTTTACCTACAGGTAAGCCTTATTATTGGCTTACCTGTAGGTAAAAATAACAAAGCAGGCTTTTCCAACTTCTGCTGGCATTGCTCTCCAGGCTGCTAAAAAGGTTCCAGGCAACGTGTACTTGATATCACTGCTTGGGACAGGAGCCAGTGCTACAGAGGAAGCATCGACTTGTACTTCTACTACTCCCTTTGCAGTCTCCTGCCTCCTCTTTTGCTGGCCCCAGCTCCTTCCACTCTGATGCTCTGGGATGGCGGGTCAGCAACACATCAATCGCAATCTGGGCTTGCCGATCCGCTATCCCATAACATTGGCATGCACTTCCCTGGTTTGAGGTCGCAGGTCACATCAGAGGGCTCCATGGGTCACGGATTGAGCACCCTCTGCTCTAGAGTTACTGCCATGAGATTAGTGGCGGCCTGTGCCGCCCCCTATCCCTGCCGCCTCCCCCCTTCCATGCGCCCGGTCCCTTTCAGGACGCCGGACACATGGATTCCTATGGCGGGGGCAGGAGGGAGTGTTTTTTTTAAGCACCTGATTAGAGCCCGAGGCTCTAATAGGCTTCAAAATAGGATGGGCTCGGGCCGCAGAGAGTGCGCCCCAATCCCACCCAATTGTGTCACCATAACTAATTAATTTACGCTATTTTCACACTACCGTTCCTCCCCTCCAATCAGGAGCCAGGTCTGTGAGACATGGCATAAGCATCAGGCGATCCTATTGGATGCCTGGCGTTTAGGAACATGAAGAGAACAGTAGGAGATGGAGGAGCAGACACCGAAACCGCCGCTCCCCGCACCTCCGGGCCACCATTCCCACACCTAGGGGCCGCCGCTCCACAGACCTCCATGCCGCCGCTCCCCACACCTATGGGCCGCCGCTCCCCAGACCTTCATGCCGCCGCTCCCCGGACCTCCATGCCGCTGCTGCCTTGGTGGGGGGGGGGATGCTAGCAGTGCTGCCCCCCCAAATGAAATGCCCACCAGCCGCTACTGCATGTGATCTGTTTTTTTGATGGAATTATGTAGGAGCAGTTTTGCTAAGATGTTATTTTTTAGTTTTTAAGGAATGTTGGTATTTGGCTTTTGCAGCACGTGTTCGTTCTTTTTATCATTTAGAGCCTCTTGCAACTGTCCACCCTTCCTGAATCTCCTAAACGCCACATTCTTCCCAATCATAACAGCGTAAGACAGGCAACTATTTTGTCCCTTCCTACGAAAGTAATTTGGAAATATACCAGATGGAAAAGACCCATTTACAATTAAGAATTTAGGGCTTATAAGTTATGGAGCAGATGGTGGGTTGAGGTTATTTCTGCTTCCTTTTAGTTTCTCTCGTTATCTGGGCCAATGTGATTACTGCCCATATAAAGCTATTCACTCTTTTTGAGCTGCCTACCACACAATCTGTGCCAGGTCACGTCTTACTCTTTCAATTATGATTTTAAAATCCCCAAAATAACAGGGTCAATCAATGTCTACCATGTTTCTGACACATACATTTGTTGATCAAGCTAAATGTGATTCCAAGAATGTTAATTGCAGAGAGCAGAGCATGTTCCTGGACAACGCTTAACAGGTCATAAATTTACAAGATTTAATTGTTATGGCCTGAATATACACTACATTACCAAAAGTATTGGGACACCTGCCTTTACACGCACATGAACTTTAATGGAGTCTTAGTCCATAGGGTTGGCCCACCCTTTGCACCTGTAACAGCTTCAACTCTTCTGGGAAGGTTGTCCACAAGGTTTAGGGGAGTGTCTATGGGAATGTTTGACCATTCTTCCAGAAGTGCATTTGTGAGGTCAGGCACTGATGTTGGAGGAGAAGGTCTGGCTCGCAGTCTCTGCTCTAATTCATCCCAAGTGTGTTCTATCGGGTTGAGGTCAGGACTCTGTGCAGGCCAGTCAAATTCCTCCACCCCAAACTCGCTCATCCATGCCTTTATATGGACCTTGCTATGTGCACTCGTGCGCAGTCATGTTGGAACCGGAAGGGGTCATCCCCAAACTGTTCCCACAAAGTTAGGAGCATGAAATTGTCCAAAATGTCTTGGTATGCTGACGCCTTCTCGTCCAAATCTGTGTCTGACCTCACAAATGTGCTTCTGGAAGAATGGTCAAACATTCCCATAGACACACTCCTAAACCTTGTGGACAGCCTTCCAAGAAGAGTTGAAGCTGTTACAGCTGCAAAGGGTGAGCCAACTCAATACTGAACCCTAAGGACTAAGACGGCAGATGTCACAATACTTTTGGTAATAGTGTATGTAGCATAATACAGTGAACGATATAAGCCCATTCTGCTTCAGTTCTCTATAATCAAACAGCTGAAAGATTAAAGTGACACAAAACTCTTGACCTTCTGAAGATTTTACCCCTTTCATGACTAGGCCATTTTTTGCTATTTAGCACTGCACTACTTTAATTGGTAATTGCGTGGTCATGCAACACTACCCAAACAAAAGGTATCATTTTTTCACATGAACAGAGCTTTCTTTTGGTGGTATTTGATTAGAAAAGTGATAGCTGAAAAAAGACTGAGTAGTCCATCAAGTCTGCCCTGTTTTAAAAAAAATTGTGTACATGTTTTGTATTTTTTTTTATTTTGTTAATATTTTTGTCATAGTACATATCTATGTTTGTCCCGACCATGTTTGATGCCATTTATTGTTGACTGGCTTACTACCTCTGCTGGAAGTTTATTCCAAGCATCAGTCAAATAATTACCACTGTGTTTTTTATTTTTTGCAATATAAACTAAAAAAGTCCAAACATTTTGAAAAAAAAAAACAATATTTGTTACTTTCTACTCTAAAACGTATCCAATAAAAATGTTTTAAGAAAAATCTAATTTCTTCAGAAATGTTGGCCAAAATGTATTCTGCTACATGTCTTTGATGAAAAAAAAATACCAATAAGTGTATATTCATTGGTTTGCGTGAAAGTTATTGCGCCTACAAACTATACAGTGGGTAAAATAAGTATTGAAGACGTCACCATTTTTCTAGGTAAATGGATTTCTAAAGGTGCTATTGACATGCAATTTTCACCATGTGTCGGTAATAACCCATGCAATCCATACATACAAAGAAACCAAAACAAATACGTTCAGAAATGAAGTTACATGTAATAAAATAGAATGACACAGGGAAAAAGTATTGAATACGCTAACTGAAATATATTTAATATTTCGTCCAAGATCCTTTGTTGGTAATGGCAACTTCAAGATGCCTCCTATATGAAGAAACTAGTCCCATGCATTGCTCAGATGTGATTTTGGCCCATTCTTCCACACAGTCTTCAAATCTTGAAGGTTTCGTGATCTTTAGTTCTTTCCATAGATTTTCTATTGGTTTCAGGTGATTGGCTGGTGGTGTGTTCAACACGTATTTTACCCGCTGTATATACTGGAATTTTTTGTATTTTTTATACTACTTATGGTGGTTATCAGCAACTTATAATGGGACTGCGATAGTGCGACGGACCATCTGACATTAACTGAAGGGGGGGGAACTGATTAGCTGCCACTGACATCACCAGATCTGCTGATCACTGGTGCAATGCTTTACAGGCTCCTGCAACAAAAAATAATAAATGCAGAGCCCCCCCGCCCCAAAGACTGCACCCCCCCATGTTGAGTGCATGTGGCCTAGTATGGGCCGGGGGGGTACTCGCTTGTCTCCCCCCCTTCCTGAGCTGGCGGACTGCATGCTTGGAGATGGATCTGGTATAGATTTTGGGATGACCCTACTCCATCTTTTTTCTTTGGCGTGGGGGTTCCCCTTAAAATGCATACCACATCCAAAGGGTCTGGTATGGTCTTGAGGGAGGACCCCATGCTGTTTTTTATTTTTTTCATTTTGGCGTGGGGTTCCCCCCCCCCTTCAAGATTCATACCAGACTCAAAGAGCCTGGTATGGTCAGATCAAGGTTTGATCCCGTCCATTGAAGTCGCATGACTTCCGATCCAACTTTTCCCTACCACTTCATGTCCGACTTCCATGTTGGAGCTTTGTGAACCCGGCCTAAAGCTGGCTACACACTGATTGGAAATGCGGTTTGTCTGAATTTCAATCCATGTGTGGCTCTCCCTGTTCAACAGAAGTCAATCAGTAAATCAATTTCCATCAAATAGGACTGCTGGAAAGATTTAATTTAATCAATTGGCTGTAGGGCTGATCAGTGTATTCTGTGTAGGGGTGCGCATCTTCACTGGTCTCCCATACGATTACGATTATCTGGCCAACAATTCAATTCGATTTGATTCGATTCCACGATGCATCACGATTAGGATACAAGGGAGGGTAGGAACTGAGGGATGGAAGAATCCATGAATAAGAAAGGAAGGATGGGTGGGTGATGATGGGTGTCAGTGGGTAATGCTGGGTAGTGATGGGTGTGGGTGAAGCTGGGTGTAGGTGGGTGTCAGTGGGTGATGATGGGTGTAGAGGGTTGTGGGTGATGCTGATGGGTGTGGGCGGTGGTGGTAACCAGGTGTTAAAATAGCTTGAATCCCCTGTTACTGTGCAAAGTGCCCCACTGTAGTGTACAACATGCTTCTTAATATGTAGCAACATACCGCACGGTGCCTCTCGGCACTCATGTGACCGCTCGGCCCACCTCTCTCTAGAGCTTTCTTTTGGTGCTATTTAATCACCACTGGGGTTTTTATTTTTTACACTACAAACTAAAAAAGACCAAACATTTTCATAATTGTATTTGTTTCTGTTATAAAATTTTGCAAATAAGTAATTTCTCTTCATAAATTTTGACCAAAAATGATACTGCTACATTTCTTTGGTAAAAATAATCCGGGTAATCAGGGTTTATTTGGTGTTGGCGGTGATGGGGACAGACAGATGTGCTTTAAACTGTGTGTGACAGATGTGATGGGGGACAGACAGATGTGTTGTGCACTGTGACAGATGTGATGGGGGACAGACAGATGTGTTGTGCACTGTGACGGATGTGATGGGGGACAGACAGATGTTTTGTGCACTGTGACAGATATGACGGGGACAGACAGATGTGTTGTGCTCTGTGACAGATGCGATGGGGGACAGACAGATGTTTTTGTGCACTGTGACAGATGTGACGGGGACAGACAGATGTGTTGTGCACTGTGACAGATGTGATGGGGGACAGACAGATGTGTTGTGCACTGTGACGGATGTGATGGGGGACAGACAGATGTTTTGTGCACTGTGACAGATGTGATGGGGACAGACAGATGTGTTATGCACTTTGACAGATGTGATGGGGACAGACAGATGTGTTGTGCACTGTGACAGATGTGATGGGGACAGACAGATGTGTTGTGCACTGTGACAGATGTGATGGGGACAGACAGATGTGTTGTGCACTGTGACAGATGTGACGGGGACAGACAGATGTTTTGGGGACTATGATAGATGTGATGGGGACAGACAGATGTGTTGAGCACTGTGACAGATGTGATGGAGGACATATAGATGTGTTGTCCACAGTGACAGATGTGATGGGGACAGACAGATGTTTTGGGGACTATAACAGATGTGATCAGGGACATACAGATGTTTTGGGGACTGTGACAGATGTGATAGGGGACAGACAGATGTGTTGGGCACTGTGACAGATGTGATGGGGACAGACAGATGTGTTGTGCGCTGTGGTGGATGTGATGGGGGACAGTCA
>BLSH010475806.1:1050727-1063155 GCA_018402905.1 Glandirana rugosa
TGGATGTCCTATTTACCTTTTGTTTTTGTCTAAGGAGTTGGTGTGTTTGTTCCACCTACCTCTTTAGGGGAGACGGTTCTGTAACATAAGACTGTCGCCGTGGGTCGTGACAGTCTTATGTGACTAGCCATCGACTTAGACGACTAGCTGTTTTCAAAAGTTGAACAACCAAACTTTCTTCACTTAAATTACTAGTTCAAGACAGTTTGGCCACGGAGGTGTGTGACCAGTTTTATGTCGGTCAGGGACGACTCGACCAACTTAAATTTAAGTAGATACCGGTCGAATTCAGTGCACGGTGAGGTTCGGACTTATGTTTCTCTTAGCAGATTTCCGTATCCAGTACTTTCAGGCTTGGAGTGGCACGTGACTTAAGCTGGCCATAGATGAATTTAAATTCAACCAGCTCAGCAGGGACTGGCTGTATTTTGACCAGTGTGTGGAGGCACCGGTTTGACAGAACTTGATCATTAAATTCACTTCTTTCAAACCAACAAGTTGAAAACTTTTGTCGATCAGCAGATTCAGCTACCGATCAGTGTATTCTGACAGTGCTGGGTGCCGCTGTCAGAATACAATGTCTTGGCAGAGGGGATTTCTCCATCCACCTTGTTTGTGTGGTTGAGGAATCTGTTTTTGTTTTCCATTTATCCTGTAGGTTGAATTTTTTAAAAAAAGTGTATGGCTAGCTTAAAGTGTTATTAAACCCACAACAATAAAATCAGTCTGTATATGTAGTAAAGCACAGTGGAACCTAAGGCATTAATCCTCTGCGATGTGTAAAAAGGCTGTTTGATCCTGTCTTCTCTGATTCTCCCCTTTTTTACTGTCCCCAATCCATCTGCTGATAGCACAGAGCCTTGGGGGCGCTCTGCACATGCTCAGATTGGTGTGTATTGCTGGAGAGTTTTTTCTTCTTGGGAAGGTGCATATGATCAGCACACGGCCAATCAGCACTGTCCAGACAGAGAGTTAGGGGTCCTGCAGCCTCATAGGACAATCAGAGGAGAATAAAGATACAAGCTTTAACCAGACACTGATAGAAGTCTCAAGACTGCTATATACTGCTGATGATAAAAGTTATTTAGCAGTTTTTATATTTACTAAAATAATTGCATTTCCATGGTCTGTGTACTGTGTGAGACCATATATAGTGGATGCAGGATCCTGGGTTTAGTAACCTCACCGCCCCCTCATGCCTCGGGCAGTGGCGTTATAAGGGGGCGGGCCAATATAAGTCAATGTAGAGTGCGGATACACCATTAGTCCGGGAGATTATGTCAACATGGGAATGAAGAAGAGCAGAGGGAGAAGACAGCGGAAAAAGAGCAGAAGATAGAAGACCCCTCAGAAGAAAAAGACCCCACAAAAGAGCAGATGAAAGAAGACGCCGGAGAGGGAGAAGACGCCAGAGCTGATTTAATAAAACATTTTAAAAACCTGTGTAGTGTGGGTTTTTTTACATTTTTTTTTAGGTGAATGGGTAGGGGTACAATGTGCACGGTGCACGTTTAGGAGATGTTTACACCACCTATAGGTAAGCTTATAGGTAAAAGCAAGAGATGAAAGTTTACTTCCACTTTAAAGTTTGAACACCAAAAATTGACACTTTTTTACTCTGTAGAAGATCAGTGTAACAATGATAACTCTGATTTGAGTTATCCCACATATGATCTAATATGAGTTCCAAATGGGCTTCTGCTGCCTCTGATTTCATGCTTAGGTATCCTGCCTGTCTGTATTCCCATAAGTGTCAGCAAAGGGACATACTATTTGCTCTACAGCAAGAATGTTCACATGAAAACTTTTGCATGAACCCTTGTTTGTGTGTGAATGCATTTCTTTCTCAATCATTTTGCAAAGTGAGAAAAAGACTTTGGGAGGAATCAGAGTTTCCATGACAGAGTTTTGTCACAGTGCAATAACATCAACCGGTTCCTTTGAAATGGATTTTCCACATGAACTGTGTAAAACCGATTCCTTTTGCCAGAGAATACCACACACATGTGAACATGGCCTTAACCCTTCTGTGACAAAGGCTGTGTCAAAACTATTCTGAGCAAATGTAACCCTTTCTGTAGCATAGATTTACCTACTAATCATTTTTTTTTAAAGTGGACCTTGCACTCCAAGTCCCTTATCTATGCTAAAACCCTACTCTCAACTGAAAAGAAAACCTATGGAGGAAGTTAGTTTCCTCCATCGTCCGAGAAAATAAATCCTATGGAGGAAGTTAGTTTCCTCCATCGTCCGAGAAAATAAATCCTATGGAGGAAGTTAGTTTCCTCCATCGTCCCAGAAAAGAAATCCTATGGAGGAAGTTAGTTTCCTCCATCGTCCGAGAAAATAAATCCTATGGAGGCAGTTAGTTTCCTCCATCGTCCGAGAAAAGAAATCCTATGGAGGAAGTTAGTTTCCTCCATCGTCCCAGAAAAGAAATCCTATGGAGGAAGTTAGTTTCCTCCATCGTCCGAGAAAAGAAATCCTATGGAGGAAGTTAGTTTCCTCCATCGTCCGAGTAGATTAAATAAAGTGAGATGACACTCCTAACACAGTGTGGGATCCTCTTCTCTTGAGCTTTTCAACTACTCATTATTCCTTGGCGGTCAGGAGGCTCTAAAACAATGGCTCAACCACATGTTTTTACCACCTACTATTTAAACATGGCCTTACAGGTGCCCTTGTCACCAGGGCCTTCTTGGTTGACAAAAAAAAAAGGGTTTGTGGGTCCATGGCCTACAGTTATTTAGGGAGCTATGGAAAAATAGTGGTATTTAATTGCAGGAGTATATATACAAACATTATAAGCCTCATTCCAGACTCAAAGCTGTCCGTAGCCATTATGCAGATTGGGAGCATACCTGAAAATGTTCCCTTTTCCTCATAAACTCCATCAGCGCACACACCTAGTTTCTCACTGGTCACATGCAGCCCAGATAGCACGTTACCTTTCAGATATATTTTGAGAAATTGATGTCACAAGTTTTGATAATTTTTTAGCATCACCAGAAATAATCTTTCATAAAACTCCCCTAAGGCCCCTTTCACATGGGCGCCTCAGTTTTAGCGGGATCACCTGCTGAGTAAGCGGAGATGGACCTAGTCCCGCTCTCCTCTATGGGGAAATCAGGTGAAAACAAACCGCCTGTCCGTCTTCATCCAATGCGCAAGACGTATAGGAAATAAGACCACGATCCATTTGGTTTTTGCGGGCAGGATGGGATTGGATAGCGGTGGATGTCAATGGACATGTGCCCGCTAACATCCGCCGCTCCATAGGGGAGAGTGCAAGGTCCGATCAGGTCCGCCTGAAAAACTGACCGGCGGACCTGATCAGACAGCCCATGTGAAAGGGACCTTACTTCTGCCTTTCAATTTTTTTGTTTATACAGTGCCTTGATAAAGTATTCATACCACTTGAACTTTTCCACATTTTGTCATGTTACAACCAAAAACGTAAATGTATTTTATTGGAATTTTATGTGATACACCAATACAAAGTTACACATAATTGTGAGGTGGAAAGAAAATGATAAAAGGTTTTCAAATTTTTTTACAAATTAATATCTGAAAAGTGTGGAATGCATTTGTATTTAGCCGCCTTTACTCTGATACCCCTAACTAAAATCTAGTGGAACTAATTGCCTTCAGAAGTCGCCAAATTAGTAAATAGAGTCCATCGGTGTGTAATTTAATCTCAGTATAAATACAGCTGTTCCATGAAGCCCACAGAGGTTTCTTAGAGAACCTTAGTTAACAAACAGCATCATGAAGGCCAATGAACGCAGCAGACAGGTCAGGGATAAAGTTATGGACAAGTTTAAAGCAGGGTTAGGTTATAAAAAAAATATCCCAAGCTTTGAACATTTGCAGAGCACTGTTCAGTCCATCATCCAAAAATGGAAAGAGTATGGCAAAACTGCAAACCTATTAAGACATGGCTGTCCACCTGGCAGGCCAGCCAAGGAGAGCACTAATCAGAGAAGCAGTCAAGAGGCCCATGGTAACTCTGGAGGAACTGCAGAGATCCACAGCTTATGTGGGAGAATCTGTCCACAGGACACCTATTAGTCATTCACTCTACAAATCTGGCCTTTATGGAAGAGTGGCAAGAAGAAAGCCATTGTTGAAACAAAGCCATAAGAAGTCCTGTTTGCAGTTTTCAAGAAGCCATGTGGGGGACACAGCAAACGTGGAAGAAGGTGCTCTGGTCAGATGAGACCAAAATGTAACTTTTTGGCCTAAAAACAAAACCCTATGTGTGGCAGAAAATGAACACTGCACATCACCCTGAACACACCATCCCCACCGTGAAATATGGTGGTGGCTGTATCATGTTGTGGGGATGCTTTTCTTCAGCAGGGACAGGGAAGCTGATCAGAGTTGATGGGAAAATGGAGATATAGGGCAATCTTAGAAGAGAACTTATTAGAGTCTGCAAAAGACTTGAGATTGGGATGGGAGGTTCATCTTCCAGCAGAGCAACGACCCTAAACATACAGCCAGAGCTACAATGGAATAGTTTAGATCAAAGCATATTCATGTGTTAGAATGGCCCAGTCAAAGTCCAGACCTAAATACAATTGAGAATCTATGGCAAGACTTGAAAACTGCTGTTCACAGAAGCTCTACATCCAATCTGTCATCTAACATGCACACATGTTGACACAAAGGGCTTTGAATGGCTATTAACCATCCTCACCTTTGCTTGTAATTAGTGTGTGTGTATAAAAGGTCAATGAGTTTCTGGACTCCTGCCAGACCCTTGCATCCTTCAGTCAGTGCTGCACTGACATTTCTGGATTCTAAGTCATGAGGAAAGCAAAAGAATTGTCAATGGATCTGCGGGAAAAGGTAGTTGAACTGTATAAAACAGGAAAGGGATATACAAAGATATCCAAGGAATTGAGAATGCCAGCAAGCAGTGCTCAAACTCTTCTCTCTCAAGAAGTGGAAAATGAGGGGTTCTGTTGAAATCAAACCATGGTCAGGTAGACCAACTCAAAATTTCAGCCACAACTGGGCTTTTTGTCAAGAGCAATGGGCAGCTTTATCATCTGAGAAGATAAAGAGCCTCATCCACAAACACCACAAAAGACTTCAACCTGTCATTGATGTTAAAGGGGGCAATACACGGTATTAAGTTATATTTGGTCTCATCACTCCAAATGACTTTGTGCCAGAAGGTTTGAGGCTTGTGTCTGTGCTGTTTGGCATATTGTAAGCGTGATACTTTGTGGCATTTGCGTAGTAATGGCTTTATTCTGGCGACTCGACCATGCAGCCCACCTTTCTTCAAGTGCCTCGTTATTGTGCATCTTGAAACAGCCACACCACTTGTTTTCAGAGAGTTCTGTATTTCACCTGAAGTTATTTGTGGGTTTTTCTTTGCATCCCAAACAATTTTCCTGGCAGTTGTGGCTAAAATTTTAGTTGGTCTACCTGACCGTGGTTTGGTTTCAACAGAACCCCTCATTTTCCACTTCTTGATTAGAGTTTGAACACTGCTGGTTGGCATTCTCAATTCCTTGAATATCTTTGTATATCCCTTTCCGGTTTTATACAGTTCAACTACCTTTTCCCGCTGATCCATTGACAATTCTTTTGCTTTCCCCATGACTCAGAATCCAGAAACTTCAGTGCAGCACTGGATGAAAGATGCAAGGGTCTGTCAGGAGTCCAGAAACCCATTGACCTTTTATACACACACACTAATTACTAGCAAACCGATCACAGGTGAGGGTGGTTACCTTTAATAGTCATTCAAACCCCTTTGTGTCAACTTGTGTGCATGTTATCAGGCCAAAATCACCAGGGTATGTAAACTTGATCAGGGTCATTTGGGTAGTTTCTGATGTCATTAGGATTTAAAAAGAGTAAACACAGTTGATTGATAATAAATGGCTTCAGCCAAACACTAACCATGAGTGAAAGAAATGTTTTTGTGTTCTCATTCATATTCTCTGAAAAAAGGCCAAGAAATCATAAATTCTGCCAGGGTATGTAAACTTATAAGCACAACTGTATATACATTTTGCAGTCGGCAAGTGGCTAGTTCAGTAGGGATTGTGCTAACAGAATGTCAAACACAGGCTGGCTTTAAGTTAATCCTTGCCAGAACACATAGGGGTTGATTTACTAAAACTGGGGAATGGTCAATCGGAGAGAGGAACATATCTCCATATTTGGTGGGAATGCGACCCAATTAGGATATTTTGGAAGCAAATTTTTCAAACTTTTACTGAGATGTATACGATGAGCCTCTGACACCATCCCCTACCATAGCCCTATTGTCTATACTCTTAGGCTCCATCAAATCCCAAATGTCCAACCTGCTGAGATTTTTTTCTCTCGGCAGGCAGGTAATTGATCTCCAGATTCTGGAAAAATACCCCCCCACACCCTTCTCCATGTGGGTGAGTGAGATTAATGACATTATGTTAATGGAGGAGATGATGGCGAAAGAAACAGACAAATGGGATAAATTCACTACTATGTGGACTATATGGATCCATTACTCTTCTTCTGATAAACTAAAAAACAGATTGTAATCAAACCCTTAGCACTTGTAAATAGGAAAAAATTGGCTTCAGTGGTCTCCTGGGCCTATTCTGTGAACACCTTTCCTAGGAGCAGAGGCTCGCCGTTTGTCCCCCTCCCCATCCCTCTTATCCCCTACCCCTCTCTCTCTCTTTCCATTTTTTCTTTTTCTGTCTTTCTTTTATAATTATTGCTAATTCCTAGTCTACCTTCCCATAAGTGTTTCAGTAGGCATGCAGGACTAGGTTAACCCTTCCTGGCCAAATCAACAGGAGGGGGGATTGTGTCTACATTCTCAGGCCTAACACCTAGGTGAGAAGTGTACAACCCCCTCACATTTGTTCATAGTGTTCATCAATGACATGTCTGTCACCAACTGTACACTATAAGTCATGCCAAATCTCCATTTTCAAGATGCATGTGTACGTGTAATCTGAGCTGAACTGAGACTGTACATTTTTGCCTTCTGTTTGAGAACAAATAAAATTAATTCAACCATAAAACTGGGGAATGCAAAATCCGGTGCAGCTCTGCATAGAAACCAATCAGATTCCATTTTTTTTGTCAAAGCTTATTTGAACAAGATGAGGTTAGAAACTGATGGAAAAATGTTGCACTTTCCAGTAGTAGATCAACCCCATAGCAGGCAGCAGCCACACTCTTCCCCAGTGGTGGTCAACTCACTTGAAATAAGGGGCCTCAAGTGCGGCCCTTGACATCATCAAAAGGCCACATGTGATATTCAGGGAATGCAATACTACAGAATGCTGTCAGAGACTAAAGACATGCTATGGGTTATGGTCCGAGACTAAAGGCATACTACAAGAGATGGTCAAAGACTGTGGACATGACAGAAGATGGTCAGAGATGGCAGACATGCTATAGGAGTATCAGAGACTGGCAACCTGTTTCAGGAGACAGTCATAGCATGGTTACATGAGACTGCTAGAGATTACAGCCCTTTTACAAGCCTCTTTTGAAAATATACTTGTGCAACGTTTGATATTTCTCTCAGCATTATCCACTATAAAAGATCAGAGTTAAAAAACAAAACATAAATAGAGAAAAAAGATGTACAGCACAGAAAAAGTACTGTATAGCGTGAAAAAAAAAATAAACCACTACATATAAAATTCCCTCTTTACTGGCCTGAGCAAGCACCCAAACAGACCTCTGTTTGCAGTGGGCCCCACAGTCATTTATTTTTTGTTACTGTGCTACACTCACTGCTTTTTTTAACATTGTTAAATTTGCTATGGTTTACTGTTTTTAGAAGTATGCTTATACCACTCCTTTTTTAAATACTATATCATATGCTGATTTGTTTATGTTTTTATAATAGCTTCTAGGAGACCTCTTGTTATACAGTGCAAATATCAAACACATTGCAAAAATGACTCAATGAGTTCCAGGTATGGCTATTTTATACATAATTACGTTGGTAAAGCTTGGACCAATGTAGCTATCCCCATTCCATGTCTGGCCAACTCCCCTGTAAGATGAAAATCTCTTAAGTAGACAGCTACTTTGTTGCATTGTAAACGCAGGAGGTTGGCCACTTGGCACAGCTACCATTCAGGCGGAGCAGTGACTTCATGTCCTCCACATCGTGGAGACACGGTGGGAGAAACTACAGCATGCGGTGGGGGAGCAAGTATTTTACATACCCAGAAGTGTGCAATATGAAGGCCTCTTGAACCTCCTAGGGAAACAGAGCCTTGACTGGTGGGGGCATGGCCAGGTGATGGGTGGAAGCAGTTTGTGAATGGTCCGACAAGATTGGGTGAAGTCATGGGGGGTTGGTTGGACCTGAGCTCAGGAAAAGTTCTGTCCCAGGGAATTCTGGGCCTTTTGGAAGGAAAACGTGGCTGGAAGAGCCTGGGACTCCCTGCATCATGGACGCTGATCTCCTTCAAGATGGGATCCGGGAGCTGCTGGACAGAGGTCAGGCTGACTAGCACATTCCCCTCCTTCCCCCTGAGCTGTCTTCCTCCCCGGCTGCCCCCTCACTTGATGACTCTGATGGGAGGACCCTGGCCTCCAGGGCCCGAAGGCGTTCTCGCCCACCATCCCGACTGAGCCCTAGTACTTCCCTGGCGTTTCACAGAAAGGAGTGTTTTCTCTGCTGCCTGCTGGAGCTACTGGCTCTGATGGCACTGGCTCTCCTTCCCCTGCTGCTCCCTGGGTCCCTCTGTCTGTGGTTACTCCTCCTACCCGACCTGCTCATTCCCTGAGTCCGGGAGCTCCCCGGAGGTCTGCACCAGCCTCCCTGAGTCTGCCCGCTCCCGCCTCTTTCCGCGGCTCTCTGCGCCCTCCCGGGTGGGAACTGCGGCCCCATCCACTTCATTCTCCTGGCGGAGGGTACCAGAGGCTGCTGCTTGTCGGGCGGTCCCCATGCTCCCTGCCCCCAGCTGGGCGGGAGCGGGCTCTGGTGTTCTACAATTCTCTGGCTCCTCCCTCAGTTACTCCGCACTCTGCCTGTCCTCCAGCGTGGCTGGCAGATCCCCCTGCTAGATGGAGCGGATCCGTTGCTCCTGCACATCTCCTGCGCCCGGCTGGGTGGGAGATTTAAACATCCCAAGTGCCCCTGCTCTGATTGTATCATCTGCTTCTCCACATCTCCCAGCGCCCGGATGGGCGGGAGATTTCAGCATTCCACGCCCCCTGCCAGAACTGTCAGTGTATGCTACTGCTCCTGATCATCTCATGGCGCCCGGCCGGGCGGGAGGTTTCCTTGCTTCATATCCAGCAATCTCGGATGGCTCGCTGCACCCAGGGATCCTCCTCCTAGAGACTCCGGTGGCCCCTATACAGGGGCCGCTTTCCACCGCCTGGGCTCATCCGTGTCGGTGGCTGGCCCTCCACATCTGGATCTCTTCATGCACCGTACGCCCATGTCACTGTACCCTGCTGTTACTTCAGACGCTGGATGTCCCATGCATCTACTAGCTTCTCCCATGGATGATGCTGCCGCGGCCGGACCTTCTGATTCTACTGTTGGTTGTCCTTCGGCACCGCTTCCACGCATCTGAGAGTATGAGGGTAATTTAGTTTTTGGGTGTGTTCCTCATCTCCCTGCACCCGGCGGGGCGGGAGATTTCTGTTTTCCACCTGTCACTGCAGCCCTGCCTCTGGTGGCTGCTTATCCTCTGTTCTCTGCGCCCAGCAGAGAGATTCCCGTGCTGCTCCCACTAGAATGGTTGCACCTGCACTGGGTCCTCCTTTCAGGGTGTCTGGTTGCTCTCATTTCTGTGCAGCAGCTGTCGCTGCCACCTGAGCTTTTCGGTGCCATTGGCCGGACCTCATCCCTCTGGACCTCTCCATGCACTGTCTTCCTGCTTCACCTGGCACCTCTGTTCCTCGCATGGCCGATGCCACCAGTCGTGCCTCCTGGATCTACTGCCAGTCATCCTTCTTCGGCCCCACCTCCACACCTCAGTGAGTACAATTATGATTTGGTTTGTGGTGGGTCCAGCAATGCTTCTGTATCGGGTATGCCAGAAGAACACATATTCGCGGTCAAATCAGTGCTGTCCCACATGGGCGTGCTGCGCCGTGGCTAGTTCGGGTTCCCCCCCGGCAGGCCCTTTGGGGGGCTTTATCTGACCGGCATGCACCTGTCAGCAGACATTAAGGGTAAGATCTGGCATCGCAAATTCATTGGGTTGCTCTAGCCGGTCCCTTCTGACTGGGAGACAGTGGACAAATCTCTGTGCATTGATGTTACTGTACAGAGCGACAACCAAAGCAGGTTCCTCAGACATCCGGGAACCGGCTTCAGGGGTTATGCCGGCGTGCTTTGTGAATGGGATCCGGAGTTAGGCGTATCTCTCTTTTATACGTGGATCTTATCTGGGGTGCCTATGAAGTTTATGGGGATCGGTGCTGGTTCCACTATGATACTCCATATCGCCAGAATATGGCTGCGCTTAAGGAGTTTTGTTCTGATGGTCAGGACGGCAGCCTGTGGTTGTTGCTCATGTGCCCTCACAGGCCGTCGTCCTTTTAGTCTCTGGCCGGCACTCTCTCCGGAGCGTTGGCTATGCCCACAGGGGTGTCTGATAGCTGTTTGATGAGAGCCACGGCAAGTGGCACAGCTCGTGACTGAGCACGAATGTTCACTTTGCGGAGGTGCTCACCCAGCCATTTGAGGCTGGAGGAGGGGTAAACATCCACCTCCTAAGCCTGAGGACAGGCTCGTGCTTTTTTTTTCTAAGAGGACGCCAGTGAATGTCATCGGGATGCTTCCCTGGCTAGGCCAGTACCCCCTCTACAGGGAGGCTTTTGGCTTGAGAGATATTTTGACCGTGGATTTTAGATCCCTTTTATACCTTCCGATGAGACTACCATGTCGGTGAGTCTTAAGTCTGCTGTTCAATCTCAACACATCGTGGCCGAGGAGCTCCAGAGGGAACTGGAATTGGCATATGGTGGGCCCATTGGAGAGTCTGTTGGAGGCGCCCCCTCCCGGCCCCATTGGAGAATACAACGGGGTCTGATGGGACCTGGAGGGGGGCCTCTTTCTAACAGAGTGTACAGTAAACTCTATTGGCTATTGCAGCCATTGAGTTCTTATTATTACTCTGTACTCTTCTGTAATTTCCTTGAATGAGTGGTTGGCCAGTCGCCTGGTCTGCTTTCACTGCTACGCTTCTTAGATGACTTCCTTTCGTAGGCCGGCAGTGGCTCCTTTCTGTGTTTTTCAGGATGCAGGCTCCCGTGATTTTGGTGCCTTTTCCCAGGGCGGAAGGTCCGTGAAGATTTGGCCGGCCTCATGGGCCCGCATGCATCTATTGCGCAACCTCTCCTTGCTGGAGTTTTTTCTGATATTTGTTGCCATTGGCTGTGAAGGCAAGGGGTTGTGCAACTGGTGATTTTCTGGCCTGATAATATAAGCGTGGTTCAGGTTGTCAACTAGCAAGCCCGCAAGATCCCTTTCGGTTGTACACCTACAGCATTTGCTAGTTCTTCGATGCTTGCAGTTTAATATGTGGTTTAACGCTAAACATGTCCCCTAACGATATTGCCGATCCATAGACGTGGGTTTTTGTACTGTCGGGCCTGGGACAAACGGGTCCAAGTATCTTTCGGTGTGTTTATCACCACGATAGACGTCCAGCTTTGTTTTCTCACCTCGTATATTTGCTTAACCTCCCTGGCGGTTAAATCGACTTTTTTAACAGCCCGTAAACTCCCCTCTATGTTATCCTATGTGTCCATGCACACATGGACATTTATCAGCAGTGGCGTTTATGGGCTGTTGTCAGAATGCCCTAAAATCGCGTTCAAGAGTTGTCCTTCTGACCACAAAAAATATTGAAAGCTTAAAAACGACCATAAACGCCCAAAAACTATCAAAACCCCAGCTCACCAGCATTTTTGGACGTTTTTGATCCATTGAAAAAAAAGAACGCTCAAAAACGCTGGTGCATTAACGCTGATTAAAGCTGAAAAACTCACTACAAAGCTACTAACGTTTTTAGATTGTTTTTTTTAACGGCCAATGTGCATGGAGCCTAAAAGTTTTAGTTGAAGTTGGGCTTTAACCGCTTCCCGACCGCGCGCCGTCTTTTCACGGCGGCAGTCGGGGAGCTGGGCGCGAATCGACGTAAATAGGCGGCGATTCGCATTTTGCCCACCAGGGGGCGCGCGCGCGCCGCCGGCGGCGCGCGCGCACCCGCCGCACTCCTGAGGAGTGTGCCCGCGGCTCGGGCGGACCCGATGTCCGCCGGCGAGCCGCGATGAGCGGCTACAGGGAAAAGAACGGGGAACCGCCGATGTAAACACGGCGGTTCCCCGCCCTGTCAGTGGGGCATGAGAGATCTACTGATCCCTGTCAATGGGATCAGTTAGATCTCTCATGCCCATGTTAGCCCAACCCCCCCACA
>BLSH010475806.1:1066608-1093979 GCA_018402905.1 Glandirana rugosa
CCCCCAACGTGTGACACGTATTGCGTGGGGATTTGGGACGTGAGAGATGTTTCGTGTGGGGACTTGAGAAGTGAAACATGTATTGCGTAGGGACTTAAGACGTGTGACATACATTGTGTGAGGACTTGAGAAGTACATTGTGTGAAAACTTGGGACGTCAGACATGTGTCGTGTGGAGACTTGAGACGTGAGACATGCATTGTGCGAGGACTTTAGACGTAAGACATAAATTGGTGAACGACTGGCGGGCGGCGTAGTTCAGGGGTGTGCTTTGTAGAGAGTGCAGGGTTTAGGGGTGCGTTATGCACAGTGTGCAACCCCCATCCCCCCCTCAAAGCTTCCTCGCATCTATCTCTCCTACCTGGCCTGGCTCTTGTGCCTCCCTGTGTAGGCGGCTCTACTATCCATGTATTCTGCTATAGTACCTCCCTGTGTAGGCAGCTCTGCCTCACTTTCCAGGAAGATCTTTCTTAGATTCTGGAGATTTATCCCTGACGTGAGTGCATGCAGGGATCTGTTAGATCCAGGAATCGCTGGGAGCAAAGCAGAAGGCTTCTGTGGTTACAAGTGACCGCTGGAAGTGGGAGTGGAGGGTGAGAGTCGGAGGTGGTGGTGCATGAAGTGACCACTACATTATATGCATTCTTGAAATCTGATGGCCTTTTTTGCTTTGTATGTGCATTAGTAGTTTGGAGCAAGTAGGGGTTTGGTTTCTGTAACAGTGCTGAGATTTAATAATGGCAATAAAAAGAAAAGGAATACTATTTCCTCATGATTTTATGGTGGCGATATCCACCAGTTTACTACAGCACTTTGCATGAACAGTAAGCAATGACATGCAAAGGCAGTGGGATAACTTTCTGGATCAGCATTTGGCAATTGTATTTCTCTATACTGTCCTACAGTGCTCTTCTTGGTGTGTGCATAAAATCAGTGGTGCACATTTTTTATTCTTTTCTATATCTTTTTATGGAAAGTGATATTTGGCAAATACTGTATATAAGGGATTCCCAGAATCCCAGTGAATTGTGATACAGAATATAAAAGCCTCTAATCTCATTCCTCTGGTTATCTCTTGCAAAATGATATGCATAATTTCTCTGCGCAGGATTGTAAATGCATTTCCATGCTCATTGCTGTACTGTTCTAATCCCAGTTTACAGAGCAAAACTCATCACCATGTCCCAGATTTATATGTCTATACTTTCAGCAGCTGCTAATGCACAGGGTATTTTGTGTGGCTTAATGGATGGTAATAGTCCCTTTCTTTTGTGGCACAGAATAATGAAAATCCTTTATGTATGTAGGAAATATTCTATATGCAAAAAGGTTTTGTATTTCTGTTCATAAAGTTCTGAGATTTACATAGCCCCCTCACAAAGCACAGCCAAGTGTATGACATCACTTACACCTAGTTGTTCTAAATGCTGCTCAGCCATTCAAAGGAAGCTTTGTATTCTATGAATGAATACAAAGCGTCTGCTGATTGGCTGAGACAGGAAGACGGGCTAATGAAATCATGAACTCAGCCAATCAGAAGAAACTTTGTACTCTTCTTCATAGAATACAATGCTTCCTCTGAATGCCTTAGCAGCACTCAGCCTGTCTCGATTTTGATCCAGGAGTGGGATGAAAGGTCTTATCCCACAGCCAGAACACTGTATGTTGTATGCAGCTGAGAACAGAGGGTATGGGGTCATTAAACCATAATTACTACTTTAATGAAACCTGAAGATCAGCTTTAAATTTCCTTTGTTTATCCAAAAGAAATACCTTAAAGCTTAGGACATTCGTTAATTCTAGATACAATGAGAAAGAGTTAAAATCACTATCCTTGTCCTCATTTGGGAAGAATTCCCGCTGCTTCCTATTGGAGAACTAGCTTCAAAAGGAACAAACACTGCAACAATAAAAAAATATTAGTAGAGTAGGGAATGGGTTACAAACTCTTTCAAGTTTTTATTGCTCTGGGGCTTTTCCTTGGTCTTTCCCTAATATCTTGTATTGCTGCTAAAAAATGACTCCACTGGGGTCATAGACAGTAGTAAGAACATGGTAAAGATTCTGATTCTTTCTCACTTTATTCAAAACTAAAAATCTATATATATCTTGGCTGGGTTTTAGCTTTCATGTGTGTGATGTGCTGTGCTGTTTAGATCCATTACTTCCAAAATGTGAAATGAATGCAAACACCATGTTTGAACCACATTGTCACATACAGTGTGCTTATAGCAGGGGCATGCAGTCAGGGGAGGCAGAGCCTCATCTGCCATGAGCATTAAAAAAAATAAATAAAAAACCCCCCAAAAAAAAAAAAAATTATCGACTTCAAGGGTTGTAGTTCGGCGACCACATTTGGGGGGTAAGCAGCTGAAGTCCTACCCCACGGCTGGTATTTGGTATCCTCTATGGTTCCGGAGATATGGGGCTCCATGTGCAGCCTGTCAGAAGCTACGTACAGAGCGGACAGTTTAAATACAAGCTGACACACTGTGTTTGCAGCAGACTGAGAGGATGAGCTCACAGTGCCTCTCACTTCTTGTCAGAGGCACTAAGCTCAATGGACAGCTTGGAGCCTTGGACCAATGGTAAAGCACCATTGGCCCAAGCTGACCAATTAAAATGCTGCAGTGGAGGCACGCCTCACTGCAGTGTCATAGAAGGGGGCATGTGTCTAAAAGACAAATGCACCCTTCCAACCCAGCCCTCTTAACTACAAGGAAAAACATGGGTTTTTGCGTATAAGATTTAGCCATAATCCCATGTTTTCCTCACACACAGTTAAGAGGGAGAATGAGAATCTGCTGCTGCTGAAAAGGTACAAGCTAAATCATATATTATTATGCTATTTGTTAGAAGATAATAATTTCTCTATTTACCGTGACATTACTGGTTTAAAGTTATAACTTCAAACTTTAGTCATTTGTCCATTAAGCCACCCGCTTGAGTACAGTGTTTGAAAATATAGTACATTATCTGAAAAATAATATATAATTATTATTTGTATATTACTTACTCTTGGTAATTAACCCCTTGCTACCCAGGCCAATTATGACACTTATCTCCTACTTGTAGACATCATCATTTTTTTTTTGCTAGGAAATTACTCAAAACCCCCAAACATTATATATATATATATATATATATATATATATATTGTTTTAGCAGACACCCTAGGAAATAAAATGGAGGTCATTGCAACTTTTTATGTTATACAATATTTGCGCAGCATTTTTTCAAACACTTTTTTTTGGAAAGAAACGGTTTCATGAATAAAAAAAGAAAAAAACAGTAGTAGATTTTGTATAATGTGAAAGATGATATTACGCCGAGTAAATAGATATTTAACATGTCACGCTTTAAAATTGCGCACACTTGTAGAATGGCACCAAACTTCAGTGCTTAAGAATCTCCATAGACAACAGTTTAAATTTTTTTTTAGAGGCTACATGTTTAGAGTTACAGAGGAGGTCTAGTGCTAGAATTCTTGCCCATGCTCTAACGTTCACGGAGTATGTAACCTGTTTGAATGTGGCTCTGATACTAGCCATTACCTCACCAGCCACTGACCTTACGTCCCTGGTTTGTAGGTCATTGCTCTGATCAATACCCACCTCTAATCCACATCCCAGGCTTACACACAGAGCAACCTCTCTGTAACTTAGTGACTTAAGGAAGGGTCAAAATACTGAAAGACATGCATGTCAGAAAAACTGCCAAGGCTGTGCTCATGTGCAATTATGAAAACTACTATAGTCCTGTGCATATCCTCACCTTGTCTTCTCTAGCTCCTGTCTTCTAGGCCTGGCAATAATTGAGATGGTCAGTGTTATCTTCTACATTAAAGCAAACTTTACAATGCAACTGCACTATGAATTGCCCACAACTCCATAAGCACTATCAGTTGCTCCACAACTTTACCCCAAATTTTATCAGTCTGGTGTATCGATTCATGATGGACTGCATTTCTAACCTCAGGAGTTACTGGGTTACCTTTACTGAGCTTTACATTTTCACAGGGTTTTCTGAGAGTGGGATCGCGTCACTGAGCAGTTCCAAACTTGTCCAGAGAGACCTCTATCTCCAGCATAATGGGTCCCATGGAGGTCTCTGGGTTCACCACCTGTGCAGCAGCAAAAACTTCTATGGGAAGAAATACACCTTTGTTCGTGGTCACCAGTACAACACTATCATCAGAGTTGGGTATAGATGACTCAGGTGTCCATCCATGGAGACTATTGTTTTTTCAGGTCCAGGGCCCTTTTCCTTCTCACTGCACAGTTCACGGAACAGCAGACAGGATTACACTGTGTAACGGTAATGGGGACACTGCACTTCATGGCAAACAGTTCTGTGGCTAGTTTCAAAGTTTACCAGCAGTGTGGGGTGGTATTTACACTCTCTGTGCACATATACTACTTTTACCTGGCACTGAATACATTGTTCGTGGTTGACAAGTTGAGTATTGACCAAAGTAACCAGGTTTCCAGAGTCTAGCAGGACAAGCACAGTTTTTCCTTTTATCTTTACCACATTAATTGGGATATCAGAATCAGTGACCAGATTTGGGCATGCCAACAATGACAGCGATTGGGTTAGCCACACTCCATAGGCTCTTGAATCAGAGGTCATTTGGTGGCAATTAGCCCCACTCACTACACCGCCAATACTGGAAATAGCAATGGGTTTCCCTTGGGCTTCTCAAGCTGGACCTCCCAAGAAGAGGCCCCTTCCACCATTCTTGCCACGTGTCTATCCTCTAAGAGATGGCCTCTGGATTGTTGGGGATCTCAAAGCTGTAGATTTGACCAAAAAGTCCTCTACAGCAAAAAAGACTTCACCATTTCATCAGTCAATTTTGGAACGGCTTGGCTTACCCACCTTCACAGCTCTGGAGGAAGAGCCCTCAAGAATTGATCCATGGTAACCCTCCATGATTTATTGCTCTGTAAGAGCCCTTAGGCTGTAATCTCCATCATACATTTGGGACTGGGGAGTCCCACTCTGCCTGGTTGTTCCAGTGTACCCACTGCCTCCTCACCAAGGTTGTCACCCCTGGACATCACAGGATCTCTGCTTTTAATTTGTCATAATCATGGGCATGCCTGTCTGAGGTCAGGTGGAAGTATACCTTTTGGGAGATAACCAAGGTACAACCAGCACTGCCCACCATTATTAGGCCTGCGCTTTTGCTGTCCTCTCAAAAGTACATAAGAGTGGCCTCCACATCATTTTGGGCTGCAATATCTTTATGAGATGGTGTACTGTGTCTGCACAGGTGCCACAAGGGGAAATGGCATAAACAGTCTGACCTGAAAGTTGTTGCATCACTTCTGCTAAAGCCTCTTTGGCCTGGGCCAAATCAGTCGCCTGAGCCTCAGTGCTTGCCACCTTGGGCATTCAGCAGTCCATTTGTTTTGTGCTGAGTTGCACTGGTCTGTTTCTGCTGGGCAGCCAAGAGTCTGTCAGTTGCTTGCTGCTGTGCCAGGTTCTGTTGATAAGCCTGTGGCTGGGCAGTGTGAGCTTGCAGTAATGTTTTTTATCACGTCCTTCATGCCACAGATTCAGAATGTACACAGCAGTGCACTATGCCTTTAAAGGAGTATAGCTTGCAGTATTTGCACCTTCAAGCAACACAGTCAGCTATCAGCAGGATCACAGTGGCTGAGTTTTTCCCCGGAATATAGATGGCAATTTTACAGTTTAAGTAATCTGTACAGTGTTCCTTTAAATTACTGCTGAGACTCACTTTCCATGGTTCCTAGCTCGATGGCACTTTAGCACAATGTACACACAGTTCACAACAAGAAATGGTGTATTTTCTCAGAATGATCACAAAAGGTCATTCAATCCTTCACAAATACTATTTACATTACTTTAGCTCAGGAAATGCCAGCAATTAGGCTATGTGTATCTCATCTAGAAAATATGGATTTACCATTTAGGGCCTTCATTTTTCTCTAATGTAAGTTTATTTTTTTATTTTTTTTTTACGAATTAAAATCAGTTGCTTACTGTTATATGAAAGATCTGATGCCTTTTAAGAGACATTTCTCCATAAAACCCTCATTCTGGCTAATTTAACCATGAGATTCAAGTTACGGGACATGTGATGCTTATTACTGGCATTACTGTTTAACATATTTCAGGTTTCAGCTTGTAGACCCCTTTTACACTGGGGCTGCGGGTCCGTTAGTGGTAAAGCGCCGCTTCACCACTGTTTAAGCGTCGCTTTTTTGGCCGCTTGCAGGGCACTTTTAACCCCCAAGCAGGGGTTAAGAAGAGGTTAAAAGCACCGGGTTGCGGCACTTCCGAATCTCTTTAGGCGCTTTCGAAGCGCTACCCAAACCGCCCCAAAGAGGCTGCTTGCAGGACTTTTTTTCTCGTCCCACAAGCGCATCGCCCCAGTGGGAAAGCACTCAGGCTTTTACACTCGGATAGCATGGGAGGCAGTTTTCAGGCACATTACAGGTGCTATTTCTAGCACTAAAACGCCTGAAAACTGCCCCAGTGTGAAAGGGGTCGTAGGGAAGTTTTTAATCATGTAGCCTTAGTTTAAATACACAGAGTTTCTTGTTAAAGTAATAGTAAACACCATTTGGTACCTAGAGGTAGCTTATAATAAGGCTTACCTGTAAGTACAAAGAATACAGTATCTTGAAAAAGTATTCATACCCCTTGAAATTCTCCACATTTTGTCATGTTACAACCGACCAACACAAAGTGGCACATAATTGTAAAGTGGAAGGAAAATGATAAATGGTTTTCAAAATGTTTTATAAATATCTGAAAAGTTTGGCGTGTGTTTGTATTCAGTCAAAGTATAAAGTCAGTACTTTGTAGAACCACCTTTCGCTGCAACTACAGCTGCAAGTCTTTTTGGGGATGTCTCTACCAGCTTCACACATTTAGAGAGTGAAATGTAAAATAGCTCAAGCTCTGTCAGATTGGACGGAGAGCGTCTGTGAACAGCAATTTTAAAGTCTTGCCACAGATTCTCAATTGGCTTTAGGTCTGGACTTTGACTGGGCCATTCTAACACATGAATATGCTTTGATCTAAACCATTCCATTGAAGCTCTGGCTGTATGTTTAGGGTCGTTGTCCTGTTGGAAGGTGAATCTCTGCCCCAGTCTCAAGTCTTTTGCAGACGCTAACAGGTTTTTTTCTAAGATTGCCCTGTATTTGCTCCATCCATCTTCCCATCAACTCTGACCAGCTTCCCTGCTTTGCTGAAAAAAAGCATCTCCACAACATGATGCCGCCACCACCACCATGTTTCACAGTGGGGATGGTGTGTTCAGGGTGATGTGCAGTGTTAGTTTTCCGCCACACATAGCGTTTTGCTTTTAGGCCAAAAAGTTCAATTTTGGTCTGATCTGACCAGAGCACCTTCTTCCACATGTTTGCTGTGTCCCCCGCACATGGCTTCTCGCAAACTGCAAACGGGACTTGTTATGGCTATCTTTCAACAATGGCTTTCTTCTTGCTACTCTTCCATAAAGGCCAGGGACAGATTCTCCCCCCTAAGCTATGGATCTCTGTATCGCCTCCAGAGTTACCATGGGCCTCTTGGCTGCTTCTCTGATTAATGCTCTCCTTGCCCAGCCTGTCAGTTTAGGAGGACGGCCATGTCTTAGTAGGTTTGCAGTTGTGCCACACTCTTTCCATTTTCCGATCATGGATTGAACAGTGCTCCGTGAGATGTTCAAAGCTTGGGATATTTTTTTATAACCTAACTCTGCTTTAAACTTCTCCACAACTTTGTCCCTGACCTGTCTTGTGTGTTCCTTGTCCCTTATGATGTGATTTGTTCACTAGGGTTCTCTAGCAAACCTTGGAGGGCTTCACAGAACACCTATATTTATACTGAGATTAAATTACACACAGGTGGACTCTATTTACTAATTAGGCGACTTCTGAAGGCAGTTGGTTCCACTATATTTTAGTTAGGGGTATCAGAGTAAAGGGGGCTGAATACAAAGCACACCACACTTTTCAGATATTTATTTGTAAAAAAAACGGAAAACCATTTATCATTTTCCTTCCACTTCACAATTATGTGCCATTTTGTGTTGGTCTATCACATAAAGTCCCAATAAAATAAATTTAAATTTTTGGTTGTAACATGACAAAATTGTATGCACGTTTAGGATATATTCACTATTTCAGCAGCCAGTGACATCACTGATGCATGTTCATTGCACTCTAAAGGCACGGCATACTCAGTATCAGGTACGTGTAGTCGGGGAGGCAGGTGAGGCAGAGCCTCGCCTGCCAAGAACATTAAAAAAACCCACAAAACAACAATTGACTTTGAGGGTCATAGCTCAGCGATCTGGAGTCACAAAGACCCCAAATTTGGTAGGTAGGTAGCTGAGGTCATATCCCACCACTGGTAAACATTTGGGGGCTCCTATCATCTATCATTCTGGAGATATGGGGCTCCATGTGCAGCCTGTTAGAAGCTACATACAGAGCTGCCAATTAAAATACAAACTTACACACTGTGTTTGTAGTAGACTGAGAGGATGAGCTCACAGTGCCTCTCCCCACTTCTTCTCAGAAGCACTGAGCTCAATGGACAGCTTGGAGCCTTGAACCAATGGGAAAGCACGATTGACCCAAGCTGTCCAATAAAAATGCTGCAGTGGAGGCACATCTCACTGCAGTGTCATAGAAGGGGGTATGTGTCTAAAATACAAATACTCCTTTCCAGCTAGGGTTGCCACCTCATCCCTTTAAACCCGAACACACATGAATTACACAGGTTCTGTGGCTGATTAAGGTGGTAATTAAACTCACTTGGTGCCTTATCTGCAGTAAATCAGCCTCAGAGCTGTATAATTCATATGTGTTCGGGTTTAAAGGGATGAGGTGGCAACTCTATTTCCAACCCAGCCCTCTTAACTACAAGGAAATACATGGGTTTATGTGTATAAGATTTACCCACAAATGTTTTTCCCACACAGTTAAGAGGTAGAATGAGAATCTGCTGCTGCTGAACAGGTACAAGCTAAAACATATATTCTATATGTTATAAGATAATTTATTATTTATCTATTTACTGTGAAAATACTGGTTTGACGTTATAACTTCAAACTTCAGTCATTTGTCCATTAAGTCACCTGCTTGAGTACGGCTTTTGAAAATATAGTAAATTACCTTAAATATAATATATACTATTTTTTTGTAAATTACTTACCTATGGTAATTAACTACTTGCCACCCAGGCCAATTCTGACACTTTTCTTCTACATGTAAAAATCATCATTTTTTTTGCTAGAAAATTACTCAGAACCCCCAGACATTAAATATATTGTTTTAGCAGACACCCTAGAGCAGGGTTTCTCAACCAGGGTTCCATGGAACCCTAGGGTTCTTCCAGAGGTTGCTAGGGGTTCCTTGAGCAATGGTCAATTTTTACCTCTCAGATAAATTCCCAATGACACCATTGATGTTTTTAGCTATCTGTAAGGGGGAGTTCTTCCCAATGACATCACACTAATGTATCATAAGTTGTAGATTTTTAATTTTTAGCAGGGGTTCCCCGAGACCGGAGAATTATTTCAAGGGTTCCTTGGTGTTGAAAAGGTTGAGAAAGGCTGCCCTAAAGAATAAAATGGCGGTCGTTGCAACTTTGTTACACAGTATTTGCGCAGCAATTTTTCAAAAACACAGTAAAGTTAGTTTGATTTTCTTGTATAACGTGAAAGATGATGTTACGCCGAGTAAATAGATACATAACCTGTCATGCTTTAAAATTGTGCACACTTGTGGAATGGCGCCAATCTTCAGTTCTTAAGAATCTCCATAGACAACGCTTTAAACTTTTTTTAGAGGTTACATGTGTAGGTTCCATGCACACAGGATGCATTTTCAACCTCCCCTGAATGATTTTTTTGACAGCTAGAAACCGACGCTTAAAACGGCCGTTTAGCCGCATTTTACATGCTGCGTTCAGCTGCGTTATCCCACGGTCAGCGGCATTTTGCCACGTTCGCGTCTAGAAGTGGTTTTTTTTTTTTTGCATGTTTTTGAACATTTTTGGTCGTTTATGAGCATTTTTAAGCTTTCAATGTTTTTTGTGGTCTGAAGAAAGACTCTTGGACGCGATTTAAGGGCGTTCTGACAACAACCCATAAACTCTACTGCTTATAAACCACAATAAACATCCATGTGTGCATGGACACATAGGATAACATAGAGGGGAGTTTATGGGCTGTTAAAAAATGCCCAAACGCCCATAAGCATAGTTTAACAGCTACGGTGTGCATGGAGCCTTAGAGTTACAGAGGTCTAGTGCTAGAATTATTGCTCTCGCTCTAAAGTTCGTGGCGTATGTAACCTGTGTTTATCTGGCTCTGATACTAGCCAGTGACTCATCAGCCACTGACCCCACCGCATGTCCCTGCTGAGTATGCTGTACCTGCAGAGCGCTGTGCTGCGGCTCCTGTGTGCATGTGCAGGAGTGACGTCATCGTGCCTCGGCCATTCAGGAGCCCGCAAATCCAGAAGGAAAACCAGGCAAAGATGAAAGCCCTGAAAGCAGTGACAGCGGGCCACTGGAGGGCTTCGTTTTAATGTATACTATCTTGTTACAAGTATGGGGGCGCCTGCCTTTACACGCACATGAACTGTAATGGCATCCCAGTCTTAGTCCGTAGGGTTCAATATTGAGTTGGCCCACCCTTTGCAGCTATAACAACTTCAACTCCTCTGGGAAGGCTATCCACAAGGTTTATTAGTGTGTCCAAGGGAATGTTTGACCATTCTTCCAGAAGTGAAATAACAAGGAGTACCACAGAGGGTTCCTCTACCAGTGCAAATGGATTAGCTATAAATAAATGTCTTAGAGCTGCTCGATGTATCGACAGAAAAGCCCTAATTGATGATATGTAAGATTAAACCGCGCTCACACTGCATCAAAGTGCAAAGTGTTAAAAAGTGCAAATTATAACCGCTTGAAATAAATTCTTACTGTCAAGGATACCATATGCAGGTATCCAGCAGGGATAATCAGATCAGTTGGCTGCACTTAAAGGAATCAGGACCAGGTGTAAGGTGACAATACCAATATATTTATTATACAAATAAAACACACACTTCCAACACTAAACACCAGCAAACACAAATGAGCAAGTAACAGATGAACACACCAGCAAACACAAATAAGCAAGTAACAGATGAACACACCAAACCCCAAAATAAACACCTATCTGACTAACTAAATCCAAATGAAGATAACACACACATATACAATAAGCAACCAGGCATACCAGATAAGGGGAGCAGGGAGCCAGGTACCGGGAACAGAAGAGAGCAAGGGAACAGGTTCAGGAATCAAGTCTCTGGGTCTGGATCGCAGATCAGGAATCAGAGCAGGTCAGGTCAGGTCAGGTTCAGGCATGGACACAGCTTGCAGGGAAAACACTGAAGCAATGGGACAGGGAGCAAGGCGGGCTTATATAGTCCCAGCAGACCCATCAGGTGCAGCTTAATGAGCTCAATCTCCTGGGAGACACCCGCTGGTGGCCACCAGCACTACACCACTTGGTTTTCTCAATACTGCCACCAGCAGTTGACCCAAGCAAGGACACAGGTCCTGACACTTACAGTACATAAATGTGCAATACATATAAATGACCACTTGGGGCCACTGGTGCAATACCACATAAAAAGTGCAATCGAATGGTGTGACCATATGGGTCGATTAAATTAATTTAAACATTTTTCATAGGAAAGTGCTCAATCAATAATGTCCAACAAATAAAATGCAATGTAGTTCATTAGTGCGAGAAGCCATTCTATTCATAGGAATCATATGTGCAAATGATCACGCGATATCCAGGAGAAACAGGGGTGACTGTAAAGACTCCTCCACCAATACCTGTCACACACCCTACTAACCAGATGAAGATGACCCCCATAAAAGAGGTCATAAGCACATGAAAGGATGGAATTAATCCAATGGGTCTTAGCAGGAAACCAGCTTCCGCGGGATCTAGATGAAATCACAGTATCTCCATATAACCATGTAGTGGTGAAAAGGAAACTCCCATAGTGAAGTTCCTTTAGGTATTTATTAAAAAGGTTAAAATGCCATAGCAAAACAAACATTAAAAACAAGTCACTGTGGAATCAGGAAGCAGGGGACGCCAGCTGCGCTCCACCTGCGTTCCACCGAAGGCGGAAGTGACGTATCACGCTACGACCACACCCAACGTGTTTTGTCAGCATATTATGACGTCCCCCCTGGTGACCCCTGATGACCTCAGAATGTGCTGACGAAACATGTTGGATGTGGTCGTAGCATGATACGTCACTTTTGCCTTCAGTGGAACACAGGTGGAGCGCAGCTGGTGTCCCCAGCTTCCTTATGCTTCCTAGATAACAATCTATTTCAAGCACTTATAAGTTGCACTTTTTAACACTTTGCACTTTAATTGATGCAGTGTGAGCGCAGTTTAATTTTACATATTCTTTCAGAAGTGCAGTTGTGAGGTCAGTCATTGATGGGTGAGAAGGCCTGGCTCGCAGTCTCCGCTCTAATTCATACCAAAGGTGTTCTATCGGGTTGAGGTCAGGACGAGTTCCTCCACCCCAAACTCGCTCATCCATGTCTTTATGGACCTTGCTTTGTGCACTGGTGCACAGTCATGAACAGGAAGAGGCCATCCCCAAACTATTCCCACAAAGTTGGGAGCATGAAATTGTCCAAAATGTCTTGGTATGCTGATGCCTGAAGAGTTCCCTTCACTGGAACTAAGGGGCCAAGCCCAAACCCTGAAAAACAACCCCACACCATAATCCCCCCTCAATCAAATGTTTTGGAGGGGTGGCCCAATACTTTTAGCAATATAGTGTGGATGAGCGAGTTTGGGGTGGAGGAACTTGACTGGCCTGCACAGAGTCCTTACCTCAACCCGATAGAACACCTTTGGGATGGATTAGAGCGGAAACTGCGAGCCAGGCCTTCTCGTCCAACATCAGTGCCTGACCTCTAATATGCGCTTCTGGAAGAATGGTCAAACATTCCCATAGACACACTTCTAAACCTTGTAGACAGCCTTCCCAGAAGAGTTGAAGCTGTTATAGCTGCAAAGGGTGGACCAACACAATATTGAACCCTACGGACTAAGACTGGGATGCCATTAACGTTCATGTGCGTGTAAAGACAGATGTCCCAATACTTTTGACAATTTAGTGTAAGTCTTTCATAATATGCTAGTTGGCGATGCACTCTAGCACATTATGGCATTAATTTGCAGGGACCAGATTTTTATTTTCTTTTAAAAGACTTTACTATTGCTTTAAAGTGTATCTATGGTCTCAATTTTAAATCATAGATTAATTTCCACATTGTACTTCAATTATTTCTAGCCCACTCCTATTCATCTGAAAGACTCTGGGACAGGAAATTAAGCAAAATCTCCTCAACAGGACAACAAAAAAAAAAAAAAACAACCGCGGCCACAATCATAACGGTTCCATACTCTGTCCAAAAAAGGAAAAAGTGTAGGCTTTAGAAGTTTAGATACTCATGTGTCCTCTCTAGTTGTACTGGTGATTAAGGATGGGCTGGGGCGTGTTCGCAAGTGCAGGAGCCCAAGCCCACCAGGAAGTGAACCTGGCGCTGCGCTAATCACAGGCAGTGAGACATTTCCCTGATCGCTGCAGCCGCACATCGGGGGAATGTCTCCCTGCCTGTGATTAGCGCAGTGCAGGGTTCACTTCCTGGCGAGCTCGGGCATGAGCATTTGCGAACACGCCCGATCCCATCCTTACTGGTGATCAATTTTACTAAGAAAGACAGTGAAGGAATCTTAAAATGGAAATGAAGAGAATATTCCCATTAGTACATAGCACAAAAGTAACCTGGCAAGGGTTCAACTTGTCCTTCTCTAGCCATACTATACAAATCAGTGGTGTATCATCCATGGGTGCAGGGTGTTCACTGAACACGAGCCCTGAGGGGTGGGGAGGGCCCACTGTGCTCTGACCGACACTGCACCCATGGATGATCTCTCCATGACAGCTGGGGATGATCGGTGCGGTGTGGGCTTGCACACGGGCCCACCAATTTCATGATACGCCCCTGATACAAATGATGTGTTTAAAGATGTGCTGTCGGCCTTTTCCAACCCAGAATACTCAATAGATTGCTTTTGACCTCCGGATGATCAAATGTGTCCCAAACCTTTGTCAAACAGGAAATCTTTTCTTGTAGCTGAATTTGGATGAAATAAAGAATAAAGATAACATGTTGTATTGGAGCTGAGCCATTCTGTAGCAATTGCACTAAAGACCTGTTAGGGCTAACTAATATATCTCATTGGAAAGCTGCTTGGATTTCCTTCCGGCTAATAAAACAAGCTATCGTTTTTATTGTCAAGTAAGGTCATAATGTTACATTTTCTCCAGTGCATGTCATAGCGGTATTAACCTGTATATTGTTGCAGTTATAAATATGAATGGCTCTAAGGAATAAATACAGGCAAACTACACGTTAACAGTTGCAATTCAAGGTGAAACAATGGCATTGGTGTACAAATGTTTTTTTGTTTTTTTTTTCACCTTACTGAGCAAAGTAATAAATGCAATGTATGATAGAGACCCTAAAAGCTCAATTCAACATTTAGTTTAAATATGCTGAATACATTTCAGGTGCGTCAAATCAAAAGGTGTCTACAGTTAATTTTCTTTAGAAAGCCTCAAAGTAGAAAAGCCCATCTCCTGCCAGCATGCTGCAGAGAAGCACCCTTGTTTGCATCTGACACTCCCCTGGTTAGGCCTATAGCTCTGCAGTCAGAAAGCTCATTCTACCTGTCTATTGGAGAGCGCTAATTCAGACTCTGGAAGGGTCCTCCTCTGCAGCATGCTGGCAAGGGAAAGGGGTTTCCTACACGAGGCTGCAGCTGCTTTCTAAAGAAAGTGACTTGTAAACTTTGCACACCTTTTGTTTGATTGAAACTGAAAGTTTTATTGGATTTAGTTACCTTTCACTTTTCACCCCCCCCCCCCCTTTTGCCACCGTTCAGTGTACCACCTGGATAAATACTGTGTAGTTTGTGGTATTGGGAAATATGTGACACTCATGCTGTTACCCCACAGTTTAGCACTTGGAGGCTCAGCTGTCACATGGCAACAGAAGGAGTGTGCAAAGCCCTTGTAAAACTCAGATGGCCTGGATGGCATGGAGTGAGGATGTCTGTGCCTTGAGCTCCTGCATCCCCTGGGCTTTCTAGCTGCATAACGGCACTCCACAGCTTCTGATAACCTGCCCGAGCGGATCCCGAGCGGGAGGGCTGCATCCATTCTTCAATTCTTCACGCTTACAGTCTCAGTGCTGCAGCCAAGATAGCGCCTGGCCATGTGGCGGTGATGGCCCAGCAATCCTCTCCAAAGCACAGCAGTGGCTCACCTGTACATTCAGCTGCCTTCCAGGTCCTGTGTCTGAGCCCCTTACCCTCTACCTGGTCTGTGGGCAGACTGTCGTTCCCCTCTGACGTGGATGATTCTGACAGGGACTGGGATCTGAGAGACCTTCCCAGGGCTCTACCCACTAAGGCTGATATTCAGGAACTCAGGTGAATTCAGGTGCCGCTCAGTACAACCGTGAGGACACGGTTGTACTGAGGCACGGGGTAGAGACCCTAAGAGCTGCGCATGCTAAACTGCTTATAGATTTTGATGGTGCTAACGTTTCCTTTTTACCTGACCTGTCACAGAGGACTCCCATACAGCGGCGTGCTGTCCACCCGCTGCTAGAAGCTTTACGCTCAGTGGATGTGTCCTACTGATTAGGGTTCCCTTTTTACCTGATGGCCACTCAGAATGGGAAATCTGCAGTTTTGCTCACCAAGGATGACCTACTCCACTTCCTTGAAACTTTGGCTCTCCCTCCAACTGATTTTCCGGATTGGAGGTTGCATGACACCATCCCGCAGCGTACGTAGTGTTGGAGACAATCCTCTTCTGGATCTCGCAAGAAGAACTGCACTGGCCGCAGAGGACATGGCTCTACTCCTTCATCTACTACTTGGTTGCCCTGTTCAGAGTTTGGGGTCTAAGCCTCCCTCTCTGTCATAATCCTCTGACCTTCTGGTCTAGGGTGGATTTATTATTTTCATGTTAACTGTTTCTAGATATTGCAGTTGGACCCCCACATATGGTGCTTCGGCCTTGCTTTCTCCTGTTTATGTAGCGGAGGCTTCATTTTCTTCATTCAGCAAGCCCTTGCACCCGGAGGCATTCACATGCTTGGGATCCTTTATGTTCTACTGTTTGCTACCATTATGTTTTATATTAATGTTGTACTGTATTATATTGCTATTGCCAGGTGGTGTTGACTGATCCTGATTTTGTGCATTCAATCATTTCCCCCCAACTAGGTTGGTCCTCCTTTGGTGGACTTCTACTCTGCAGATTTGCAGTTAGACGCCATTGGATGTGGATTTTCATCCTCATTCCAATGCCGTCCTCTCTTTAGAGTATGTTCTTTTGCTCAGGATGTTTTTTTTCCGGGGACCATAGAACTGCTTTCCCTAGTCCATCGGGTGCTACTTCTCTGTTATACGTTCTGCTATTTACACCTCAGGCATTTTATTGCTCTCATGAAGGTACTTACCCTTAAACCCTACTCACCATCACTCACTTCCAAACTAAAAATAATATCCTATAATATCAGGGGACCTGCTCTCCACAGAAGAGGGGTGGCTTTAGCAGAAATTGTGACACTTGTCCCCAGATATCTTGCTTTTGCAAGAAACACACTTTGCCGCCAATTCTACCCCCCCCCCCCCCCCTCTTGCCCTGTATGATATACTCTCAATGGTACTATAGTGTTTCCCTGTCCCTAAGGCAATGGGGGGTTTCCATAGCCATTCGAAAATCTTGCCCATTGTCACTACAAGATGATCCAGTGTGCCAAAAACTGATGCATGGCCAAAAATATGCATTTGCAGTGCTCTACACCTCAAACTCCAGGACTGTCATCTTCCTCTCTACTACACTTAAACAATTGATGGAGCTTAAGGAGGGTTTGGTTGTATTGGGGGGTGATTTCAATGTTACCCTTTACCCTGATCTGGACACTTCCTCAGGTAAAACACCCCTTTCTTGCTGAGCTTTAAAACATCTTAAAAAACGATTCCGTGATGTACACTTGGTGGAAGTTGGAGAGTGCGGAACCCCCAAGTTAAAGAATTTAGCTATTACTCCAAGACATTTGATACTTACGTCTTGATCTCATTCTCATTGATCCATTTTTTTGGGTAATGCTTCTATAGCAGTGTTTCTCAATTCCAGTCTTTAAGGCGCACCAACGGGTCATGTTTTCAAGATTTCCCTCAGATGAAATGGCTGTGGTAATTACTAAGACAGTGAAACTGATCAAATCGCCTATGCAAAATCATGGGGAGCCTGAAAACATGACCTATTGGTGCACCTCGAGGACTGGAATTGAGAAACACTGTTCTATAGAATAGAGCAGATTCATTCTCTTGAAATTAAACATAAAACCCTTTCTGATCCAGCTGATGCACAAAAGCTAGATTCCCTATGCTTTTCTCAGTGCTTAGACCGTAGAGCCAAGGACAAGCTTAGACTCTACGCACACTGGTTTTATGTGCACGGAATCAAATGTGGCCGGCTCCTGGCTAGGATGCTGAAGAAACAACAGGCTTTACGCCTTGTTCACAGTTTGACGTCTCAAGGCACTCAGGTGGTTGACACCCTGTCTGTTGCTGGGGAATTCCAGAAATGCACTTCCCTTTTACAACATCCCATCCACAGGCGTACATGCGGTAATCTGCTTTCTCCGGTCTCTCCTTTGAGATCATAGAGGAACTGGAGCATCAAATTACTGCTGAAGAACTGAGTACTGTTATTACCGGCCTACCACTGGGCAAGAATCCGGGCTTGACGGTTTTAGAAATTGGTATTTTAAGAAATTTCTCTTGATTTTCTGGCAAAACCACTTTTGCCGCCGGAGGCGCTTTTGGCCCACATCACGGTTTTGCCAAAACCAGGCAAAGATCTTCAATATTGTGCCAATTATAGGCCTATCTCGTTATTAAATTTGGACACTAAGATTGGCTAAATTGTTGGCTGTGCACTTTCAAGGCCATGTTACAGCCCATGTTCATTCAGACCAGACAGTTTTCATGGTGGGATGCGAAGCCAGGAACAATACTATCCGGGCATTGCATCCTCTACATTGGGACCAACACAGCCCTGAGCGAATGCTTTGTGTGATTTTGTTGATGGATGCGAAGAAGGCTTTCGACAGTGCGCATTGGACTTACATGGTGGAACACTTGTGAGGGCTAGGTCTGGGCGAGCAGATGTTGGGCTGGATTCTAGCTTAATATCATACGCCTAAAGCCCGAGTGAAGGTGAATGGGATGTTGTCAGATTACTTCAGTATTGGTAATGGGACCAGGCAGGGATGCCCTTTTATCCCCTTTACTGTTCACCCTTGTTCTGGAACCCTTCCTTAGGATGGTTAGGAACAACAAGAACATTTTGGCAATTCATATAGGTTCTTCTGAACATAAACTGTCTGCTTAAGCTCACCTCCCTCCCAGCTCTCATGGAGGAACTCAATAGATTTGACCAACTGTCCAACTTCAAAATCAACTATAATAAATCTGAGCTGTTGCCGATCCACGTTCCCTCTGCTATGGCTGCCTCCTTATAACATTCTTTTTAATTTGTGTGGCAAAAAGATTCCCTTCCCTACTTAGGGACCCATATTTCACCTGACCCAAAACATCTATACGACCTAAACTTTGGTAAGCCATTGGACACAGTGACGGAGGACTTGAAAGTCTGGCAAACCTACCCTCTGACTTGGTTCGGGAGGGTGAATGTGCTTAAAATGACGATACTACCAAGAATAGTGTATCTCCTATATACAGTACCCATCGCTTACCACAGACCTTTTGTAGATGACTACATTGAACCTTTTTGCCTTTTGTTTGGCACGGGAAACAGCCGAGATTTGCGTACGATATCCTGCGTAGACACAAATTGAATGGTGGAGTCGGCCTCCCAGGCATTGCCTTGTACTATAAGGCAATGGCTTTAGTGCACATCTTAAATTGGTGTCACGACACTCCGAATAAAATCTGGGTACCACTAGCAAAATCAATGGCGGCGGGTAGAACTCCTTGGGTTCCATCTGACTATAGAGGACTCTCGGACTGGACGTCCTCTCTGATTTGGAACACCTTGATGGTCTGGGACAGAATGAATGTATCGGGCCAATACACCACCAAGACTTCTCCATTAGCTCCCCTTGAAGGATTCCCATGATTCCCGCCAGGTGAGGATATTGGGGTTTTCCACTCTTGGGGGACTGACGGTAACATGGCCTGTGCAAACTTTGCACCCCAGGGAAAACTTTTATCCCTTGCTACACTGCAATCCTCCTTTGAGAACTTCCCACTAGCAACATGGAGACACCAGCAGCCTTTGGACTTCTTAGGCAAAATGACTCCCAAGCTGAGACCGTTAGATACCCTCTCCACATTCGAGTATACGTGTGTTAAAATTCCAGACTCTAGGCACGTACCTAGTTTTATACCAAATGTATAAACTTGTTCTGAGTACTCACTCTCTGTCTGTTCCATATTATATCAGAGAATGGAAGAGGGAACTTGGATTGGAATTTACCACCCTCATAGTCAGAGAATAATTAAACCGACCCACGCCTTCTCCATTTGTACCCATACACAAGAGTCATCCTAAATGTTTCTTACCCGGTGGTATAAAATTCCTTCTTGCCTGGCCCAAATGTTTTCAACTGTTGATGCCCAGTGTTGGGGGGGGGGGGGGAGCTGTGGCCACTGTGGCACGTTCATCCACATATGGTGGACTTACCCTAAAACTAGAGCATTTTGGGGTTCCATTACCCCATGGATTAAGAAAACAACATTAAGACCTATAGAAAGTACCCCCCCCCTACACTTTTTGTTCCATGGTGCCCCCTCCTCTATTAAATCATGCAAGAAAGGGGTCACCCCTCAACTATTGAATGCAGCAAAGTCCTTGATTCCCAGATTTTGGAACCTGCGCATTTGCCGCATTTACCCAGCAGGATACATTTTGAGATGTGTGGATGGGTTGGATGTACTATTCTAATGAGATCCCGGCTCCTTGAGTGCATACCTACATGTGAGAGCAGCCCTGGTTATTGTATTTTTTTTTTTGGACTAACTGTTCTACTACAGTCTCGTACAGGTCTCCCCGGACCTTCCTTTTTTCTTTTTCTTTTTTTTACCTCCCCCCCCCCCCTTCCTATCTCAGTTTTGACTTATGTTATCTCTCTGCATAGGGGTGTTCAATATCATATATGTAACCTGTATTGCTTTTATTCACATAATGGTTGTCCCATGGACCTCTGTATTGCTTAGTTTATTTTAAACTGTTATAATGCTTTACCCAACATAAGCAGTTGTGTGGACGTTCAGACAGACTTCTTACTAAGTTACTTATGCACACTTGGACTTTTGTGTTCATACATTATAATGGAATGTGAAGTAATACCTGTTTTTTTTCTATGTAATTGACGCCTTCTATTCCTCTTTTCGCTTTTGAACTGTTGGAAAACTTAAAATATTTTGATTATAGCAAAAAAAAAACTCACTTAAAGTGGTAGTAAACCCTCTGATCATTTTCAACCAAGGAAGCTGCCATCTTGGCCTCTGTTTAATCTACAACTGCCATGATGCTGCACATGTGATCAGCTATGACACAAGCCATTGGATGGTTTGACAGTTTGGTTTAGAGCACAACCAATGGGAGTGTTACATTTCCGGCACGTGCCGGAAATGTGACTGAAATTTAACCTGTTAAATGCATCGGTTTACTACCGCTTTAAGTTTTCAGGTTTACATGGGGCCAGATCAGGACAGTGAGGCAGCAAAGAAAAACATCATAAATAATACAATGTGAGACAAATTTGTTTCGTTGGAGTGTCATTTTATTAAATAAAGATAACATCATTTAGACACCAATGTGTCAGTGACCATTATAAATATTTTATGTTGCTAATAGCGGTGGCGGGGGGGACAGAGACAACTGACAGGCAGTAGGGGGTGAGTGAGGGGGAGAGATTAGAGCTGAGCGCAGGGCTGTGCATGACTCAGACAACGGTGGTAAGGGCTCAGCAGCCCTGATTTTCGTTGTCTGAGCAGAGAGAGGATACAAGAAGTGGAGGGATCAGGGAGGTTTTTTACAGTTTAGAGGGGGGCAGATTACACAGCATAAGCACTGTGCTGATAATCTGCTTTAAGGGACCAGGAGCTGTATCTTTTTTTGGAGTTAACAATTGTTTTAAGGTTAAACCATTGTCACAACAATACCAATGCTCTTAATTTTTGTCACCATAAAGGACCTACCAATGCTGTGACAAAATTACATGTCCCCAATCCTCTTCTCATACCTAAATTCCCCAAACGTATGAACTTCTAAGCATAGCCATATCCACACTGTTATTAAGGCCAGCTCAATCGATCAACTTTGGTAAAACCAGCCTGCTGGATTTTACATGCAATTATCACTAGCAGCTATGAGAGGGATTCCCCTGTCAACACGGTTTGTGTTGATGGGGGAATCAAGCAAATTTCTTTCCTGTAACCTGTGGTTGAAGGAAAGAAATTTGCTCTGTCTTAAGTGGGTAAGGTAAGCAGGTGGGCCAAATTGCTTACCTTGCTGTCTGTTCCTCCTTCCTGCTCCCTATGTCATAACCCTTTGACTGCCTCCTAGCCAACCCTGTCATGTGCCCTTTCTCATATGCCCTTTCTCATATGTGCTCAGATCTGATGGCTAAAATAATTTATTTACGTTCTTCTCTTCAAATTTTTCTACCAGGGGCCCACAAAGTATAACTTTCTGAGGAGAAACACAGGAAACTGTCAAAGCTGTATTATTTAAGGGCCTGTATCTGTGTCTGGGCATGAAAGGGAAGTTAAAGGAACCTTGTCACCAACTTAAAAAATGTTGGTAAAATCATACAAAATTCTAGTTTACAGCGTCAATCATTAATATAAAGTATTTTCAAAGTGCCTGTGAATGTGTTAGAATAATTGACTGTTCCATTCCATTCCTTAGCACATAAGCAAATTGCTTACCAGCACACCATTAATATCAGGTGAATCTTTTATTTACCACCATAAAGGCAAATGATTTTTCGGGGCCTTCAGCTGTAAGGAGTGTACTGGAATACATTCATTTTTGGACTGTCATTTCCTAGCACAGTGCCCTCCTTCCTTGCAAGTCATAGCCATCTCCTCCTCTGGGAGTGCCTATTTACTCTCAGTGCAGGCCCATCTCCTGCACCCCTCTCCTCACCTCCCTACTTAATCTTTTAGCCCTGATTCACAATGATGCAAGTTTGGATGCGTTCCAGTACACATTGATTTGCATGACAAGTGAAATGACATGATGCCGTTCACATAAATGCAGTCTGAACACGATGCAATTTTAAAGAGTGTACTGTGCATTTTTGGTGCAGTGGGGTGCGATTGGTAGCCCCATGTAGTTGAATAGAAACTGATTGGAAAATGCATGTGTGTTTAAATACAATACAATTTCAGTGTGTTTTCTAGGACTCTGTGCTGTGTTTCAAGAGAGAGAAAAATAGAGAGAGAAAGTGCTGCCTCAAAATCGCATTGCAAACACAGTGGAGTCACAGATGAACGTGGGTGAAGTTGCACCATCCGTAATTATTCAAATTGCTCTACATAATGTAACTGATTCAAATTGCACCACATCAGTGTGAACATAGCCTTAGGTTGCTTCTAGGAGAGTAGCAAAGGTGAGTACTATGGAGTGTGACTTGAGTGACAGCAGTGTCTGCTGGAGCTGGTGACATCAGGGGTGGTGGTCAGCAGCACTCTGAAGGTTTTTGGATATCTACACAAGGGAGGCTTTTGCAAGCCAATTACATACATACAATATGTTAAATGCCCATATAATCTCGTGGAAAGGTTAGTTGTTGAAATGCATAGTCTAGGGACCTCATTAAGGGTTGTATGTAAGGGATGATGACTTGTCAAACTGTAACTCTGTTTCTGCCTGCCAGACCTTGTCAGTGTACTTTAGTTTGTGAAAGATCATTCGTAAGGACTTTTCTTTTGTAAATATTGGTTAGGGTAAGCATCTCCATACACTTCATCTGGTAAATTCAAAGCACTGGTCAGGTTGTTCAGAACCCCTCCCTGGTTGTAAAATATTTTTAAAAATTACCATCTTTGGGTTACTGAGGAAGTTTGTGGCAAGGAAATTGTCTTTTTTGACTTTGTATGTGTCCTCCTTGTTTGTATGAGTTTCTTTCAAATGCTCAATGTCCTTTCAACAACTATAGAAAATACTGATAAAAAGCAAATAAACCTTGCGCTCAGAACTGAAATATGTGTTTAAGTATGTGATTAAATGATAAAGTGAAAATTCATATGTGCGTGCCAGACTGGACTTCTGCACTTGGAATGTCAGAATAAAGACAAAAAGAAATAAATGATATAGAAAAGCAAGACTGCGTTGTTCACTGACAATTCAAACATGACACTTAAACAAGTGACACTCTCCCAACTTATAATAAAATAGTGTGGTGAAAAAATAATCTATCCAAACATCAGTGTCCCAATGCAGATATAAATCCGTGCATGTATGATCCTAATATCATGTGGATAGCATTAATAACAAAATGTCCATCAGACTCTTCTCAATATGGTGAATAAACACACATCACAGTAATGGCAGTGATACTCAAATCCTCAAAGTGTAAAAATGAGCCTCTTACCGGACATCCATGATCTCTAAGTTATAAGAGATCGAATGAACCAGAGGCTCCTCACAGTGGATGGATCAGATCACAAACGCTTCCTTGCTTCAGAACAGGTGCGCTGGATCAGTTAAACCGTCTCCATAGATGTTATAATGCACTGTTTGAATCGGCTGTTTAAACTCCAGTGATAGCATGTTGAATATACAGTATATATATATATATAACAGAAAAAGAGAGGCTCATCATGCAGTATGCAAGATAAAATTTAATAAAGGATAAAAGATTGCACTTACAAGAAAAATATGCAAACAAGCTGTATGGCACAAAAGTTCTATCATGAACTTGGCCAGGCAACGTAGTGACAACTTAGCTCCTGTGTTACCCGACGTAGACACGTTTCCCCATAACAGGCATCATCTGGGGAAAGGTTCAGAAAATATCTAAAGAAGACCTATGGAAGGTGTGTCATTATTATCAGCGTGTAAACATGTTTGTGTGCATTTTATGCAACATAAAACAAAGATTTATGAAGGAGCTTTGTTTCATATGCATATGCACATGGTTCAGGGTGATACTAAACGGATCTCTGGGACAAGATTGACCATCTGATGACTCTTGAGAGCCTAGCAAGATCTGTGAGCTGATGGGAGTGTTAATGGCCTGCTTAGATTTAAAGAGAACCTAATAAAAATTGAATTACTATATTAATGCAGACTTACAGACGACTTATTGAGCTTTGCTCACTGAATGATGAATCTGCAAAATCACCTCTGTCCAATTAGGAGGGTGGTTATGCGGTGACCTTCCTGGCTACAAAGTGTGACAGATGCCCTACAGGAAGTGAGGAAAAATCTTCCTGTTGGAGACAGAGGTTCTACCCCTTCCCATCTCGTCCCAAACATAACAAATGTTTGGGCTGGAGTTGCTGTTTGAGGAATATACTGTATGTTATATGATATTATTATGAATACGCAGAAGACAGGAGAGAGTGCGCAAAGTCAGGTAGTTTATAATGTAGCAAAAGTCAGACTTCATATGACTCCTCACTCTTAAAATAAGTCTATATTATACAACTGAAGGCTTAATTTAGAGTCGTATGGCTCGTTCACACCAGGTACATTGAGCTGTGTTAATCAACATTGATTTACACAGGCTCTCCACAAGGCCACATGGAAGACAACTGTCACGTACCTGGTGGATGAGTCTGACTTATGCAGTAGGTAACCTCCCTTACGACCCTGACTCTGGAACCCCTGGTAGAGTAGACAGGTGGCTCGGGAGTGCAGGATGGCACCAGGGTTGGACTGGGTCACTGGTGTTGGTAGGAGTCCGTTGAAGCACTCCTGCACTTGTAGAGTGGTCATACAGGCCGAGTCGTAGAACAGGCTGGCAGTGCGGTACAAAAGGAGCAGGCAGATGGATGGTCAGGTACAGGCAGGGTCGTCAACAGGCGGGCAGGCAAAGTACAGGAGGGCTAGGCGTAAGAGTGTTCGTAGGCAGTCCAGGGGTCGGTGCAGGCAGAAATCAGCAAAGTCAGGCAAGCCGGGTCACAGGAACAGAGAATCAAATACAGGTTGCTCAGTAAACACACACTATACGCTGTAGATCAGACAGCACCTGCTACAGGGTGCACACTGTTTAAATAGAGCCGCCCGGCGCCGCCTCCTCTGGGAGCATGAGGAAAGCACAACAAAGTGCACACAAGTCTCCAGCACAGTCTTCTTCTAACAACAACTGTTTTCTATTTGCCCTTTTCATACCACACGTATGCATGTCTGCATTTTTACACACTGCAATGCAGGGTAAAATGAAAAGGTGGTGTCTGTCTCTATGTGAGAAGTGATCTCGAAGTGAGTGTGAAAAAGGGCCTTGTTGGTAGAGAGTGTGATGGTGCTGAAGCATTATGGGTGGAATTGCATATGGGTGTGCGTACCTCAAATTTAATGATTGGGGTGTGTTATAGACCACCCAGTGTTAATGAGCAGGTGGAGAATCAGCTCCTTGCACAGATAGAAAGGATTGCAAGAGCTGGTATAATGATAATAAAGGGGGATTTTAACTACTGTGAAATTGACTGGAGTAATGGCACTGCAGGAACAGCGAAAGGGCGGAAATATATAAACCTATTACAAGACAATTTTATGGTACAGTTCATAGAGGCCCCAACTAGAAATTATGCTTATCTGGACCTGTTAATCTCAAACAATCTGAGTGGCACCGCCACTTGGTATACAAATAGGTCACTCTAACAAATAACACAGGCTCACCTGAGGTGTGGAGTCTAAGTACTAACCGGTGTTCACCAGAGCTTCTGATGGTGGAGCTGGGTATAGCTGCATGTTAGTACCAGGTCGCGGTTCTCAGGATCCCCTCACCAGGAGGTGAGAAAGCTGGGGACCAGTAGCAGATATAGCAGGTAAGAATCAAACAGAAGCATAGTCAGTAAACAAGCCAAAGTTCGGTAACAAGTAGTTGCAGTTTGGGATCGAGCTGAAGTGTAGTCGAGGAACAAGCCAAGGGTCAGTAATGAGTGGTCGTAAAGGTACAGATGGCAACAGGAAGGACAAAAGCGAGATACTGGCTGGAGAGAGAGCACAATAATCTAGCAAACAGGAAGTGCAGAGACAAGGCTTAATTCAGGAAGTTCATGGGAGGAGCAAAGAGTTCAAGGTTTAGCAGAAGACAAGGCAGGGATTTCCAGTGAATCAGACAGGGTGCTGTCCAGCATCTCAGGTAGCTCAGCGAGAAGAGTCATTGCCAGACACAGCAGAAGTCCCAGGTTCAAGTCCAGGACCTGACACAGAGATTATTACTAATGTCAATATAAAGAAGCATCTGGGTAGCAGTGACATAACATGATTCCATTTAATGTAAGCTGCAAACAACAAACTCATAAAACATAAGCATTTGATTGTAGGAGATCACGTTTTCCATGGCCGAGGACTGCTCTACAAGACATAGACTGAGAGGTAATATTGTCATTAAAGTGTTTAACAGGTTCCCCACCGCGCGCCGTCTTTTCACGGCGGCAGTCGGGGAGCCCTGTGCGAATTGCCGTAAATTAGCGGCGATCTGCATTTGGCCACCAGGGGGCGCGCGCGCGCACCCGCCACACTCCTGGGGAGTGTGCCCGCGGCTCGGGCGGCCCGATGTCAGCCGGCGAGCCGCGATGAGCGGCTACAGGGAAAGAACGGGGAACCGCCGATGTAAACACGGCGGTTCCCCGCTCTGTCAGTGGGGCATGAGAGATCTACTGATCCCTGTCACTGGGATCAGTTAGATCTCTCATGCCCATGTTAGCCCAACCCCCCCACAGTAAGAACACACCCAGGGAACACAATTAACCCCTAGCTCTCCCCCTGCAGGTTAACCCCTTCACTGCCAATGACATTTATACAGTAATCAGTGGACATTTAAATTTCTGATCGCTGTATAAATGTCATTGGTCCCAAAAAAGTGTCAAAAATGTTCCGACATGTCTGCCCCAATATCGCATTACCACTAAAAATCACAGATCGCCGCCATTACTAGTAAAAAATAAAAAAAAATAAAAACCCCAGAAATGAATTCTCACCATC
>BLSH010475806.1:1104650-1119237 GCA_018402905.1 Glandirana rugosa
GCGTCGGGCTAGTGACAGGGGTCGTCGCGTCGGGCTAGTGACACGGGCTGCGCTGCTGGGGACAGTGATCGGGCTGCGCTGCTGGGGACAGTGATCGGGCTGCGCTGCTGGGGACAGTGATCAGGCTGCCCTGCTGGGGGCAGTGATCAGGCTGCACTGCTGGGGACACCGACCAGGCTGCACTGCTGGGGGCATTGACGAGGCTGCACTGCTGGGGACACCGACCAGGCTGCACTGCTGGGGGCACCGACCAGGCTGCACTGCTTGGGGCACCGACCAGGCTGCACTGCTGGGGGCACCGATCAGGCTGCACTGCTGGGGGCACCGATCAGGCTGCACTGCTGGGGGCACCGATCAGGCTGCACTGCTGGGGGCACCGACCAGGCTGCACTGCTGGGGGCACCGACCAGGCTGCACTGCTGGGGGCACCGACCAGGCTGCACTGCTGGGGGCACCAACCAGGCTGCACTGCTGGGGGCACCGACCAGGCTGCACTGCTTGGGGCACTGACCAGGCTGCATTGCTAGGCACACTGGTCAGGCTGCACTGCTGAGGACAATGATCAGGCTGCATTGCTGGGCACTGGTAAGGCTGCATTTGATGGGCACTGAGGAGTGAGCAGCCCGGGGGCCTGGGCCCCACTTTGCACAATCATCACAGGCAGCCTGAGTACGTTGTGTGCGTGTATATATATATATATATATATACTGCGTATATTTGTGTACTGTGTACATTTATATATATATACACGCTTTTTTATTTTTGAGGTGGAGGGGGCGGGAATCTTGCGTGAATTCCACACTTTTTTTCCCAGGGCTTGACCCCTGGTTCACACCTATGCGAATTGGATGCGGGTTTCCCCCACATCCAATTCACATAGCAGGAGATTGTGACCGGCTCTCTATGTAGCAGGTCCAGTGTGGTTTGCACAAAGACGCTGTGCATCTTTTGGTCCGAATTCAGCCCAAAATTCGGGCTGTAATGGGACCTGAAACTGTGAATCAGCATGCACCGGACCCCTGCTGGGAGCTGCTGCGGGTTCCAGTGTGAACCCAGCCTTACTCCGGCCACTCATTTAGGATAGTGGCTTCGGCAGCGTTTCACCAAGGGGTCCCTGCCCACATCATCAGGAAGTCAGGCAGGTGGAATTCAGCGTGTTACTCTAGGTACAATTCTGAATCACACATGGAGATGTCTCGAGCTTTAGATCGTTTGGTTGATTAAGTTATAATTGTTATCATTATTAAAGCGTTGTAAATTACTCATCCTACTGTCTTGTTTTTTGCCCCCTTTAGGCATACTGACCTCGTGACCACAGCATACCCCAGGTCACTATCCCGATCTACTTTCCTTTTCTGTTGCTAAGGCATTAGATTCCGAGTACAAATAGGAAGCCTGACTGCAGGTCAGCCTATATGTGTAGGCGGGGTCTTGTCTGTATTTAAATCCGGCCTTCTACCGCACTCGACACGTTTCCTGTTTACATTGTCCCACCCACCCTTTCCCCTCATCTTTTCTTCAGCTCCTTTTTATTCCCTTTCTTGGGTATGCCCCCTTTAGGCATACTGACCTTGTGACCACGGCATACCCCAGGCCACTATCCCTATCTACTTTCCTTTTCTGTCGCTAAGGCATTGTTAAAGAGATTCTGAGTACAATTCATTTGTCTGATCGCTCTAACTGCCACTTTTGCGGACAGCTTGATCTGTTAAAGTAAGTTGAAAAATAACAGACCTACTGGCTGGATCACCAAGTGAAAATAAAGAGGAAAAAAAATTCTAAAAGCATATTACATTTTTGTTTTGGGTAGCATACCGCTTTGAGCTTGTGGTGGGGGGATGTAATAGAACATAGGTAATACAATCCAAGCATTATCTTTTGAATAACGTTTTAATTCACAGAAAAGGAAACGGAACAGAAGTTCATTCTGAAAACACAGTCTTTAGTTATTTATACCCTGCTTCATAGAGGCTTTTGTGAACCTGTCAAATGCATTTTTTTCAGACCTCTCAGTAATCCTTTTTACAGACTGCCTGCTTCCCCGAAGCCCATTCAAAGGACCAGCACATGACTGCTGCTGATAAAGAGACTCATCAGTCTCCGAGCAAGAACCCGCTGAAGACCAGATGATTGAAAAATGGAACTGTAAACCGAAGTCATATGCTTGTCACTTGATATGGAGTGCACAGCTAGTAATGGACAATAAAGCTTCATTAGAAGATAAGTGCAGGCTTGTTTCCAAACGATCTTCTTAGATCCGCATTTAAAATGATCCTGGTAGAAAATAATGGCAGATGTAGTTCGGAAATGATCTCAGATCTTGTGTTACATGTATCTATAGAACAATTTTAAAGGCGACCTATCAGGAAGTTCATACTGGTTATTGTACATTTATTTGAAAGTATTCGTTTGTTTTGTTGATCTTTCAGCTTTATAGTGGTCAGTTTATTTAAAAAAAAAAATATATAGGAAAAGGTTGTTTCTCACAGCTACAATTCAGAGTTTGCCTTTCAGTGTATAAAAAAAAAATAATAAAAAGAACGCATTAATCATTGCTTAGGCCAATAAATCCCTTATTATTCTCATTTTTCCCCACTTTTATAAAGCTAATGTGAAAAGAACCCAATAAGTGTGCATCGTCGGTATTTGCGGCCACCCTTTCCACCACATCATTGATTTCTCCGTTAATGTTTGGCAGATAGTTATGTGGATACAGAAACAGTAAGATCTTTTTGTCCTACTTGTCCAAGCAAGAAGACCTTCTATTTCGTTGCTTCTCAAACGGTAGGGGAGTACCTATGGACCGGCGTTTGGGAGCCCCTGCTAAAAATGATTGGATCTAGAAGCACACCATGCAATAATGTGATCAGAAAGTTGTAGGTATAATAATATATAAAACAAAGGATGTGAAAGCAGATAATTGTAACCCCCTACTGCACCCTGAATATTAGTGATATTTGTAGAAATACTGACTTCAATTTATGGTTAGTAGGAGAACAGATTTTTTTTTTTTAAGTGTTCATTTGGTACACTGTTTTATTAAAAAAATACTATGTTCTGTTTTTATAATAGGGTGACAAAGCTGAGGGAAAAAAAAAACTTAAAGTTTTCTAGTTTTAATGAATTTAAGGTTTTTTTTTAATAATGTAATTACGTTATTAAAATAAATAATTACACTATCAAAAATGTGGCTCAGCAAATGAACACTGCACCCTGATGACTTACATTTTTAATAGTAAATAAATGGTAATGCATGAGGGTTTGAGCAACTTTAACAAGGGGCTAATTGTAATGGCTTGACCCCTGGGTCAGAATATCTCTGATCTAATGAGCAGAGCCCTCTGATTCCTCCTGTATTGTATTGTATTGTAATTGTACTGTCTGCCCTAATATTGTAAAGCACTGTGCAAACTGCCGGGGCTATATAAGTCCTGTATAATAAAAACTGCAGCTTATGTGGGATGTTCTCAGTTTGTAGTGGTTAAGACCTACCAAAACTGGACAAACTAGTGAACCAGCGACAGTGTTATGAGCGGCAAAGGCTCATAGATGCATGCAGTTCATGGGTTCGTGGACTCCGACTGTATGAATGGCTGGGGCAATGATGACATTACTCCCGCTAAAGCTCTGAAGGTACAGCACAGGTATGCCGTCCCTTCAGAGCGCATGCGCCGGTCATGTTACCAGCTGCATGCTGTGTGAATATATCCTACACAGTGCAAGTTTAGGAGATACTCAATGTACCTACAGGTAAGCCTTATTATAGGCCTTATTAAAAATGTGGCTCAGCAAATGAACATTGCACCCTGATGACTTACATTTTTAATAGTAAATAAATGGTAACGTATGAGGGTTCGAGCAACTTTAACAAGGGGCTAATTGTAATGGCTAGACCCCTGGGTCAGAGTATCTCTAAAACTGCAGCTTATGTGGGATGTTCTCAGTTTGTAGTGGTTAAGACCTACCAAAATCGGACCGAAGAGGTCAAACTAGTGAACCAGTGACAGTGTTATGAGCATCCAAGGCTCATGGATGCATGCAGTTCCTGGGTTCGTGGACTCCGGCTGTATGAATGGCTGAGATCGCGATGACGTCACTCCCTCTAAAGCTCTGAAGGTACAGCACAGGTATGCCATCCCTTCAGAGCGCATGCGCTGGTGACGTCACCGGCTGCATGCTGTGTGAATATATCCTACACAGTGCAAGTTTAAGAGATATTCACTGTACCTACAGGTAAGCCTTATTATAGGCACAAGTTAAAAAGTGGACTCGACTTGCACTTTAAAGGATCTGTTACTGATGACTTGGTGCCAGATACCACAGCATACCTTCAGAGGTCTAGTGGAGTTCATGTCTCGACGGGTTATGGTGGGTGGTCATAATGTTATCGCTGATCGGTGTATATGGACTGTGGCTGATCCATCAACAAACTAGGGCACAAAAAGTCTGTGATTTCTGAAGGAATTGAATAACTTCCATAGCGATATGTGAATAAAATACAGGAATATATAACTTTGAAGTCAAGTACGACTTTTTCTGTATTTAATTACTATACTTGCCATATTTCTGGAACAACTAGATGCCAAAATAAGCTATTTGGAATCTAGTTCATGTTTCACATATGAGATGCAGGATTTTTGTCTAGTGCAGCAGCTTTGTATAAGTTAACCGGTTCCCGACCGCGCGCCGTGTTTTTACGGCCGCAGTCGGGGAGCCCTGCGCGAATCGCCGTAAATAAGCGGCTATCTGGAATCAGCCACCTGGGGAGTGTGCCCGCGGCTCGGGCGGACCCGATATCCGCCGGCGAGCCGCGATGAGCGGCTACAGGGAAAGAACGGGGAACCGCCGATGTAAACACGGCGGTTCCCCGCTCTGTCAGTGGGGTATGAGAGATCTACTGATCCCTGTCACTGGGATCAGTTAGATCTCTCATGCCCATGTTAGCCCAACCCCCCCACAGTAAGAACACACCCAAGGAACACAGTTAACCCCTAGCTCGCCCCCCAAGGTTAACCCCTTCACTGCCAATGACATTTATACAGTAATCAGTGGACATTTAAATTTCTGATCGCTGAATAAATGCCATTGGTCCCAAAAAAGTGTCAAAAATGTCCGACATGTCCGCCCCAATATCGCATTACCGCTAAAAATCGCAGATCGCCGCCATTACTAGTAAAAAATAAAAAAAAATAAAAACCCCAGAAATTAATTCTCACCATCCGTAAACACGGCCACTTTTGCGCAAACCAATCAATAAACGCCGATTGCAATTTTTTTTATCGCAAATATGAGGAATTATATAAATCGGTCAAAAACGGTGAAAAAAAAATGTTTTTTTCTATTTTTTTTTGGATTTGAATTTTGGCAAAAAGTAAGAAATTTGGGTTTTTTTGCAAAATGGTCGCTCTTCTTTTGTTTGCAGAGGCGATCAAATACCACCAAAAGAAAGCTCTATTTGTGGGAAAAAAAGGACGCAAATTTTGTTTGAGTTCAACGTTGCACGACCGCGCAATTGTCAGTTAAAGCAACGCAGCGCCGAATCGCAAAAAGTGCTCTGGTCCTAAAGCTGCAAAACCTTCCGGTTGGTAAGTGGTTAAGAAACACGTTGTCCTGTTTTTAAATATATGAAGAGGGGGGAATTGGTCTGCAAATTGGGTAGGAATATTTAATAAAGTATGATTTTCGGTTGAAAACTCTAAGTGGTGCCAGTATTCACAGTTTCTTTTGGTGATAGCCCCAACTCCGTTACATTTGGAACTTGGGCAGAGCTGATGACACTCGTCTCACCCTGACGTGCTGGTGCCTAAGTGGCCAATTGGTAAGCACCGGAGCTGTCATATGGAGGGAACGTGAGTAAGTCACATTAGCCATGGTACCCAGATGTACCAGATAGATCTCTTTGCTCCAGGCTGTAAATGGATTGCATGGACAACGTAGTGAAGGTTCACTTTAAATGTGGAATGAAAGAAATGAAATGTTTCTTGGTTAGCATTCCCCTTTGCTCTCAGATGTTTTTTCTCTCTCCAAGTGCTTCCTGTTTTATTTAGATCGACTTGAATTCGATTTGCAATGACTCATTCAGCTACCACAATTTGCCTGTGTGGTCGACAGCAGGGATGAAAAAGCATACAGTAAAATGAGAACAAGCGCAGGGTTGAAAGACCTCTACATGAAGACTGACACATTTTACTTGCGTGTCCTGTGTGGAAAGATCTGGAAGCTTTGGCAGCAGAACAAGCTCTGCTGTACAGTTGGACTTGTTATTCCGAGAAATGGTTTTCACATTCACTACACTAACAGGGCTGTTTAGGGTTTCTCTGTGTTTGTGCCAGTTCACAGGAACTTGAGTATAATAAATAAATAAAATTACAGATCCGGTAGCTGGTTGACTTTTCATTCTGTATACTTGAAAAAAATGGCCTCCGTTTTGTCTAGCTTTATAATTTAGACTCACTGTTAAGCTGGACTGGATTCCAGCGCAGCCAATATAATCTGTGGCCATGGGCGGCAGGGCTGCACACAGCCACCCAAACATTATGTTGCTGTCAGTAACACATTACTGATGATGATAAAAACATTCACAAGATACCCTAGCCAGTACCACCCAGCTGTGTCTTTATTGATTCTGTTTCAGAAACGTTTGTGAATTATTGTCGGTGGAATAGTGCACTGTGTATCTACAGACTGTGCAATCTGGGTCTATTCAACCAAAAGTAAACTGTAAGCACAGTAGAGTGCTTGCTTGTCTTAGGCGTGATGTACACTTGGCCATCATTTGCTGCAGGAAAACGCTGAGTTTTGACGCATTTTACATTTTCCCCGGCCGCGGTCAAAACACTCCTATCCTGAATGCGATTCTTCCGCGTTCAGGAGAGGGAAGTTGAACCTCACCTAACATCAGGAGCTCCTAAACTCTGCTAATAGCCTATGTCTACATTGACACAGGCTTTTATGGGTTGAGTTTAGGAGCTTTTGAAATAAAATCTCAAAAGCTCCAAAACTCAAGTTTAGGAGCTGCTAGTGTATATGAAGCTTTACTCATCTAGTGGCTCGAGGGTGAGTGGGTGGGCACACTGTCGCTTTTAGCTTCTATGTCTCCAGTCTTGGCGTAGCTTGCCTGGCACTGATGCCTAAGCTTGTTATTGTGATGATGCAGACATCCAATTGGGGTAACAAGGTTCAGCACACAAGACAGTGGACAAAGGGTGAGGAGGGTCTACTCCGGCTCATTGCGCCTACTTGTATACATTGGAATTCCATGTGACGTCTCTTTTAACCTTTATGCATGTAAGTGCGATTTTACCTTAATACATTTTTTGGTCAAACAATATTACACTATGGGAGATTCCTTTCTTTCCTTATGAGGCACCATTACCGACCACTGAAGGTTTATGCTACCCTGGATATCTTGTGTGTATGGTAATTCCCTTGGAGGTGGAGTTTTTCGTGGACACAGTTCGCTTGATTGGAGCTCCATAGTTGGCTGAAAGATCTCTTCCTTGGAACGTCTTCATGATATAAGGTGCTTCTCCAGAGTATATCTGGTAAGGGTATTTATTCCCGATAAAGGATCTCACTGCAGGCCAGGGAAGTGTGTCTCGATATTAAGTTGTGGATCTCTTGACCAATAGGACTATATACATGCTAGTTATTCTAAGTGGAGTTAATTATCTGGACACGTTTTATAGACGAACCTACATGTATATTCACTGATATTGAAATATTATCACTAATTAGTGCTGCACTTTTCTTTCTCTGGACAAAGAGGGGCAGAAAGTAAATCCTGTCCCTGCTACCATGTCAGTGTATTAGCTTTTAAAGCTGAATTCTGGGAATTCAGCCACTTTGTGAAATATGCAGGCATATTATGAGTTTAATTCAACAAGGTGCATGCCACCTCCTATACTTACAGTATCTCTATTTTTTTATATTTACATCTAATGGGTTTATGGCCATCCCGGGGGATACACTTAGGGCTCTGAGAGGAGAGAAGCAATCACAGCAGCTCTGCCTGCCCCACCCTCTGCTGCCTATTCACGGAAGCCTTTGCATTTTTGTGAATTACTTCACATAATACATAGGCTTCTGTGATTGGGTAAGACAGACATAGCATCTGCATTGACTCTGCTGCTGATGGAGCTGAGACCAGAATGTCCAGCGTCCCTGAACTATAGCAGTAGTTGCCTTTCGAGCTCCATAAACCTTTCAGATGTAAATGATGGAGATAAGTCCAGGAGGTGGCATGCACCTTTTTGGACTTACTCATGGTATGCCTGCACATTTTTACAAAGTAGCTGAATTCCTGGAGTTCGGCTTTAAAGTAAAACTATTGTCTCCTTTATAAAAATAATTCTAAATTTGTAATTGTTCCCCTGCAAAGATACGCAAATACCAGTTGATCCTGCCAGTGAAGTCCACCTAATACAGCTTCCTGTGATGGGAAGCTGTGTTCATTTCCAGTGCTATAAAAAAAAGTACAGCAGCATGCAGTTTTTTGCACCAGAACACAGGATTGTGGTGGGAACTAGCTCTCAATGTTTAATGACGTTTTAAATATAATAACTAGGCACTCTTTTATCCAGCCAATGGATGGAGCTTACTTTTTTCATGTTTTTATCTATCTACTTGCCACATGTTGTAAAAAGCCTTTTTGTATACAGAGATCAGTAAACACAAGATACAAACAGGTGATTGAGTCAGGTGAGTGACTCATTCTACATAAGATGACTCAGAAGTTCAAAGGGAGCAGATCAAGCCTCAGAGCATTCAGCTACTTCTCTTCCTTTGTAGCTAACCCATAGTGCTCTGGGAATTCTTTGTCATGTAATAAATGTGTGTCTAATATACAGTATATACTGTATATACACTATATTGTCAAAAGTATTGGGACACCTGCCTTTACACACATGTGGATTTTAATGGCATCCCAGTCTTAGTCCACAGGGTTCAATATTGAGTTGGCCCATTCTTTGCAGCTATAACAGCTTCAACTCTGCTGGGAAGGCTGTCCACAAGGTCTAAGATTGTGTCTATGGGAATGTTCGACCATTCTTCCAGAAGTGCACTTGTGAGGTCAGAGGTCATACCAGCAATACAAACTTTTTTATAGTATTATAGGAATGATTTGGTTTCAGTATTATAAATCACAAATCCAGCAAACGCATTTTTACAAGATTGAAATCATTACACCTTATCTGCACCGCTACAACCTACTTGTTGCAGGTCAGGGAATCTGAAAAGTTTTGGAAGTGTTGCTTATAATAGCCAAGCACCTAGCATTTTCAGGAGAGGCAATGCCAACCTACTTGTTTCTGTCAGTACAGCATTGCTAGCTTTAAGACATTTTATGTCTGTTTAATCCCTGTTTAAAAGTTTCTTTTTTTTTGTTGTTTTTTTACTGCATTTCCATGACAACACAGTTTTTATGTCATAAAACATTAAGAAATGCATTAGCTAAATTGTGCACTTTAATGACAGCGCACACAAAAAAGCCATTAATGAGCTTTTCACTGTCCTGTAATTTCAGCTGAAGAAAATTCTTAATATTTAATGTGCGGTATTCACCAGTGCTCAGTCTAATCTCTAAGATTTCTGTCTGGATAACTGTTATACGCATAATATAATATAAACAATTAAAGAGTAGTTAAAGTTCACAGAAACTGGCTAACACATGAGAAAATATTTGAAATTAAACATAAGAATGGATGTGCCATTATGGAAGTGTTTAAATGTTGTTGTACATCATAAATACCCTCTGTCCATTGTATAAACTTCATAAATTGACACCACTTAATTTGATGTATTCATTATTTTATGCACAGCTGATGTTTTTGTAGCTGCTAACTTTTAATTTTCAGTAATATAACTGGAAAGCCGCTTTAAAGGATAAGTTCACCTTTACAAAAAAAAAATAATAAATGCACATTTTTTTGCATGTAAAAAATATATGCATGTATTATTTTTTTTTGTAAAGCATTGCACCCAGGATCAGCAGATTGTGGTTGTAATAACACGGTCCTGTAGACTGTCTGGCCGTACCTCCGATACAGCCAGGCAGTTACACTTTAACATGAAGCATGAATGAACGACCACAGTCCTCAACAGCGCCATGGTAGTTCATTGAGAACTACAAGCCGACAGCCGCGAAGGCTGGTGGACCTTGTCGTTTTCCCATTCACAGAACACTGTGAATGGATGACGAGGCCCGGTTGATTGTGACTGCTAGTGTGTGTGGGCGGGTGGGGGGGGGTGGGTGAGAACGTTGTCCCCCCACTAGCTGTCAGAACGGGGGATGGGGGGGTGCTGTGACCGGTGCATCTGCAGTATATTACATGTTACACCCTGAATAACATGTTACAAAGGGTGAACCTATCCTTTAAGGTAAGAAATAATATGACTTATGAACCACTTTAATAAAAGGTGCAGATTTGAACATATCAATGTTTAATCCTGAAATTCTATTAAAATAGTATTTAACCTCACTATTTTTTATCTAATATAATCATTTCTAACAAATAAACATTACGTAGCTCCTATATGCCCCAATCACCTAAATATTTAAAATATTCACTGGCGGATTCGTAGCTTCCCCAAACTTCCTGTCAAGGACAGCATGCTCTATGTACCAACTGACCAGAACCATAAAGACATGGATGATCGAGTTTGGGGTGGAGGAACTTGACTGGCCTGCACTGAGTCCTGACCGCAACCCGATAGAATACCTTTGGGATGAGATAGTGAGGAGACTGCAAGCCAAGCCTTCTCATTCAACATCAGTGCCTGACCTCACAAATGCTCTTCTGGAAGAATGGTCAAACATTCCCATAGACACACTCCTAAACCAAGAGTTGAAGCAGTTATAGCTGCAAAGGGTTGGCCAACTCAATATGTTTGACAATATAGTGTATATGTAATTTCAGCTGCTTGTCTGGGTTGCAATTTTAGAATGGAAAAATGCTTAAAGGGTAACTCCACTTTCGTGGGGAAAAATAGCAAATAAAGGAAAAATAATATAGCGTATACAATTTACAAAAGTCATATTGTAATTGAATGTTATTAAAAATTGCCTTTCCTTTTCAATCTGCAGCTCTGTAATTCTCTGAAAATGCAATGCAATATGGCAACCTGAAGGTGTTCCGTATAGAGAATGTGTACAGAAAGCTCCCCAGAAACATAATTTCCTGCTTGTGTGATTGGCTCACTGATTTTCACAGAAGTCTGCACTAAGATAGTAAAAGATAGATAGAAGTCAGTTTTCAGGCATCCCCTGCAACAAAATATCATTTTTGGTGAGATGCTCCCAATAGAAACACGTCTAAAGGGATGCAGGCCCAGCAGATTCCTCATTAGTGCCCTACAGCTGCACAGCTGATTGATAATTATGAAACCACTCCCATTAGACTTACTTTCCCACATTAACACAGGGAAACACACAGGGATTTCTTCAGAATAACAAAAGGTAGGAATCTACAACTAAGTTTGTTAAAATCCTTGTAATGTACATAGATCATGCTTTTTTCTCAACAAAAGTGGAGTTACTCTTTAAAACATTTTTGGTGACATAGTGAGGTTGCATTTGATTGCAGCCAGATTATTTTTTTCTACCTCACAGCACACTAGTATGAGGGTGAATGTACTGTGACGATCTGCAATGAAGTCCGTTATTTTGGTGGAACTCTTTGGATTAGCAAGTAACAGGCCTGATATTTCCTACCCAGTCAGGCCACTTTGCCCAACTTTTCCTGCCAATTGATTCAATGCAGTTGAAATCAAAGATTTCTAACACCTGTCAAGTAATACCTCTTAGATTTTGCATAAACATATTTTCTTATTCGTTTCTTTTATTCAAGTACATATAAAGTATATCCGTGCATTTAAACCTGCTAATTGAAAATTCTGCCTTTAAAGGATTTCCATTCCGTAGAAAATGTGGACCTGTGATACTGATTCATTCATGTTACATCTTGTGAATGCTTACCCTGGAGCTAGCCTAAACCCAACAAAATCTTTCCAGCCTGCATAGCTTATTTTTAGCTTTGATGTCCAAGCCCAGGGGAACAACACCATCCGTGATCTGGCACTAGCTCCAGGGTCTTCAATAAACACCCAACCTAGAGCTGAAAAACCCTGTGATCCAGCACTGGAGGAGAACCAGCATTGCTAATTAGAGAAGTTCAACCCTAGGAGTTTGGTGTCCAAAATTAGCAGCCTGGTCTTATTCAGTGCAGTTTATGTTCCTAAGTATTTCTACTTTTGCCCACAGATCTTGTTAAGTACAAGTAGTGGTTATCACACTGGAAATAGAATAGGCAGCAAGTTGCAAAACCAGGAAAGAAAACTAAACCATTCACTGTAAAATTTTGAATATGGTTATTTTAATAAAAAAAACGGAAAACACATTAATGCCAGGTTCACATTTATCCACATTTGTATTTTAGTGTGGTTTTTACTGTTGTAGCTCTTTGATATGTTTATACATTTAGTGTTGCAGTGTTCTTGATGCACTAATACACAGTTTCATGCATTTTTGATTTGGCCGGTGAGGATTGATTTCTTGCAGTGACTTCATCGTTGTGGACTCTGGAAGGATCTACTTTCAGGGGCTGGCAACCCATTAGAAGCCATTAAAACGCACTATACAAGCCGTAGACTTCTATAGGCCTCACAGTGCATAAAAATGCCAGAACAAAGAACATCACTCATTTTTCAATGCATGCCATTGATGTGAACAGCCCCACTGTTCTGCGTTCTGATGCGTGCACTAAAACACAGAGGTATAAACAGGGGTTTATTCTAAAACATTTGTTTACTGCTGGTATGTATTTATTAGAATTAATTGCATGTATTTTACTTAGGTACCTGAATTTGTCTTGATAAGAACCTTATGTAATCTGCACTGTAGGCTGGGAACAGAAGGGCAAACACATGGAACTGACCTGGGCTTTGTTGCTTTATTTAATGTTCTCTGAGCATGCTTACAGAAGGGAAGAGTACACATATGACCTCATTATTCATTTGTGCCGCAGTCTCCATTGCTTCCTGTTATAGGGCTGCTGTCACAGTTGGGAAATAGATGGATTTTCCATAGGATTGAATTGAAATTGTGACAGGTATGCGCATGAACAGGACCTGATCAGGAGATTTTTAGTAAATGGACTGCGCGGAAAAGATTTTAGAGAAACGGGACAGATATATGTAAACCTTGGGATGGGGGGCAATATAAAAGATAACTGTACTGACAGTAAAGCAATGCCTTAATTATTATAGAAAATGTGGAGTCGGCCTTCTCGCCCACATCAGTGCCTGACCTCACAAATGCAGTTCTGGAAGAATGGTCAAACATTCCCATAGACACTCCTAAACCTTGTGGACAGCCTTCCCAGAAGAGTTGAAGTTGTTATAGCTGTAAAAGGTGGGCCAACTCAATATTGAACCCTACGGAATAAGACTGGGATGCCTCTAAAGCAGGGTTTCTCAACCAGGGTTCCATGGATCCCTAGGGTTCCTCCAGAGAATACCCTAGGCAGGGCCGGCCCAAGACATTGTGCTGCCTGGGTCCAAGAATGAAATGCTGCCCCCCCAAAAAAAAAAAAATCACGCCCATCCAGCAAGAGCCATCCCCATATATTCAGCAAAGGGATATTTACATAAATTCAGCAAAGACATTTTCATAAAGCAAAGAGACATCCCCATATAGTAAAGAGACATCCCCATATAGTAAAGAGGCATCCCCATATATTCAGCAAAGAGACATGCCCAATCCAGCAAAGAGACATGCCCAATCCCTACGGTGGCGGCTAGGGTGGCCACATTTCCAAACTGCCATTCAGGGACACCCCCTTCCAAAAAAAAGATTAGGGGGGGGGCGTAGTCTTGGGGTTGACGGGGAATTTGTCGGCAGGGGTGATTTGTTGGGCGAATGGCTGGTGTTAGCGCTTAAACCATCCCGGTACCATGCTTGATTTGGCGTTAGGATGATTTAATCACATTATTTCTATTTTTACAGTGTAATATATAATGAAATAGTTCAACTCACCATAATGCAGAATCAGGGTGGGAACCCTGAGATTGTCACTTACCACCAGCGGGCCAGCAATGCAGCATGCCACCGTTGCCTGCCACCAGATGCAGCATGTTACTTGCCATTGTTGCCTGCCGGCAGATGCAGCTTGTTACTTGCCACCACTGCCTACCGCCAGATGCAGCTTGTTACGTGCCACCGTTGCCTGCTGCCAGATGCAGTGTGCCACTTGCCACCCATAGCCTACCACCAGATGCAGTGCCACTTGCCCCCATAGCCTGCCACCAGATGCAGTGCCACTTGCCACCCATAGCCTACAACCGTATGCAGTGTGCCACTTGCCACCCATAGCCTGCCACCAGATGCAGTGCCACTTGCCACCCATAGCCTGCCACCAGATGCAGTGTGCCACTCACCATTCATAGCCTGCCACCAGATGCAGTGTGCCATTTGCCACCTGCAGCCGTGTCACTTGCCACCCATAGCCTGCCATCAGATGCAGTGTCACTTGCCAACTGCAGCCTGCCACCAGTCCGACCCACCAGAGCCCCAGGAAGGTAAATGACC
>BLSH010475806.1:1119376-1131589 GCA_018402905.1 Glandirana rugosa
ACCTTTGCGGACACTTGCTTTGCCAAGATCTGCACTGAATGGCGCAAAACACCACAAATGTTCGACAAACCGTAAATTTTACGGAGACTTGGCCGTAGACATGGGTAAAAAAACGTAAGGTTTTTTTCGGAAATTTGAGTTGACGGACCTTTGCTGGAATTTGATTGGACACATTTACATGACTATTCTATTGTATCTCCTTTCAAGTCCCCGTCGACTTTTTTTTTTAGCGGGTTTACGGAGATTTGCAGACAAATGGTCGTCGTCTTTCGTCTTTTCGATTTTTCTAGTGCAGTGATGCAGTGCCAGTACAGCAGTACAAGGATGACATTGCACTGCACACTAGAGGGAGGGAGCCTCAAGTCCTCGAGAAGTGCCGCCCCTCTTAAAGTGCCGCTTGGGTCCCATGGACCCACCGGGACCCATGGTAGGGCCGGCCCTGACCCTAGGGATCAATTTTTGCCTCTCAGATAAGATCCCGCTGACACCATTGATCTTTTTAGCTTTTCTGCTTTCTGCTGCTGGTAAACAGACGTTTAGAGGCATTTGGGCGATTTTTTTTTTCAGCTGCCCCTGAACTTTCCTCTATGTTATCTTATCAGTACATTTACACAGGTTAGTTTAAGGTCGTTTCCAGGCAGTTGAGTTTAAAGGCTTTTTTTGGAATGCAAAAAAATGGGTACAGATGCCGGTTCAGAGGCATTTTAAATGCCAAACAGCTTGTAAACACCACAAAACGCGGTAAGTCACGTCTAGAACCGTTTCGTTCACAGGCGTTTCCATTCTAAAAAAAAAAAAAACGCTCCTAGATGTAAACACGACATGCATACGGCCATTTTAGACTCTGGATTCTAGCTGTCAAAAAAAAACATTCAGGGGACGTTGATATAGCGTCCCGTGTAAATGGAGCCTAAGGGGGTAATTCTTCCCACTGATCACCAATGTAAGGAGCATTCTTCCCACTGACCATCACACTAATGTATCATGAGTTGTAGATCTACTCATTTTTAGTAGGGGTTCCCTGAGACCGGAAAGTTATTTTTAGGGGTTCCTCTGTGTTGGAAAGATTGAGAAAGGGTGCTCTAAAGTTCATGTGTGTGTGTCCCAATACTTTTGGTAATATAGGGTATATCCTATCCATATATCCTATCAAGACACTCCCAATGCAGACTACCCCAATGATACACAGGCAGTAATAGTTGACAATTTTTCCTATTTAAGGTGGAGCTTTAGAATACCTGTTAGGATGGAGGTGACTGCAGATATTTCTGTACACAAAATATCAGCTTTATACATTTCTACTGTTAAAATATTTGTGTTCTGTTTGTATAGAGTCTGATTATAATAAGAAATCTAGTGTATACAGGATATATTTCCTTGACTTGTGATCCCGTGATTCACATGTGGTTCTTGGCTCCCTTTGATATCACCTGTGCCAGCATTTCTGAGCATCTGCTGCTCTATACACATGGGCAAGAAGCCAAGCAAAATGTGTAGAATTTAAATAATGTTATTCGTTTTTCCGTTTCTATATTTCAAATTGTGTGAAAGTTGTTTTACTTGAATATTGGGGGGGTAAGCTAACAATAGTTTGGAGATCTTTAATTTAATCTTAGCTTGATTGTACCCAAGTTTAACGATCATCAATCATCGTAGCTTGATGCAGGCAGCAGTGCTTGTCTGTTTTTGCTTTTCTCCTCTTGGGCATCTGCAGAGGGAAAGGAAATCGTGTAACATTTGAAGACAATACATTGTAATTGGAGAGGCAGATAAACCTTCGTAGATGTATTTCATGGTGACTCTAGCTTCTGTACTCAAGTGACATGGTGTGACCTTACAGCTAATTCTCTTAGCTTCTCACCTGTCTACTTAGGGGAGCACCATGTCTACCACCTGACCAGAGCCGTTACTTCCCTGGGGGTAGTTCATTTCCTTCACAAGACAGATGTAAGATGCTTACTCACGGCCTGTATTTTCAGCTGGATGCTAATTCTCAGCTGTGGTTGGTCATTAGTTCACCACTTGAAGATTTACCCTCATGATCAGGCCACATATTTGCAATACGACACTGCGTTATTTTAACTGACAATTGCGAAGTCATGCAATCCTGCACCCAAATAAAATGTATGTCCTTAAGGCCCCTTTCACACTTGCGTGACCTGCAATTTTTTTGCTGCGATTTGGGATCAGTACGATTTTGGTCCAACTTTGTTGCAACTTTGGCTCAATGAAAACATATTACAAAGTCGTACAGAAGTAGTACAGAAATCACATCTATATTATTCAGGTGTGATTTGCATGAGAATTTGAGAGTTTAACATTGAAGTCTATGGACCTCAAGTTGGACCAAAGGGACTACTTTGAAGTCGGCACAGCTTGAAAGTCATACAGATATGAATGGTACTCATTGGAAATAATGGGGAATGACTTGTCATGGGACTTATGCACTATAAACAAAATTTTTTTTTGTTTTATGTTTTACTTTCTGTTATAAAATGGCCGAGAGGGGGGCATCCCCCGGCCGTCCCCCTGTCAGAACACAATAGAACAGCAGGGTAGATTGCTGTACCAACATCGGATTGTCAGTACAGCATCTCTGACCTGAGCTGTCTAGTAGTGTGTACTGGGCTTAACGCATTTGTTACCCCAACACTTCCTATTCCTGATACGGTGACGGAAAAAACTGTTTGATCCTCTGCTGATTTTGTACATTTGTTCAGTGACAAAGCAATGATCGGTCTATAATTTTAATGGTAGGTTTATTTTAACAGTAAGATCCAGAAAAACGCATTTCAAAAAAGTTATAAATTGAATTGTATTTTAATGAGTGAAATAAGTATTTGATCCCCTATCAATCAGCAAGATTTCTGGCTCCCAGCTGTCTTCTATACAGGTAACGAGCTGAGATTAGGTACACTCTCTTAAAGGGAGTGCTCCTAATCTCAGCTTGTTACTTGTATAAAAGACACCTGTCCACAGAAGCAATCAATCAGATTCCAATCTCTCCACCATGGCCAAGACCAAAGAGCTGTCCAAGAAAGTCAGGGACAAGATTGTAGACCTACACAATGCTGGAATGAGCTGCAAGACCATTGATCAGCAGTTTGGTGAGAGGGCGACAACAATTGGTGCAATTATTCGCAAATGGAAAAAACACACAATGACTGTAAATCTCCCTCGGCCTGGAGCTCCATGCAAGATCTCACCTTTGTGGAGTTTCAATGATCATGAGAATGGTGAGGAATTAGCCCAGAACTACATGGGAGAATCTTGTCAATGGTCTCTAGACAGCTGGGATCATAGTCACCAAGAAAACAATTGGTGAAGAACCGAGATCCTGCAGCACCTGAAATGTCTCTATGCTCTAGAAAGCACATGTACAGGCCCGTCTGAAGTTTGCTAATGAACATCTGAATGATTCAGAGAATAACTGGGTAAAAGTGTTGTGATCAGATGAGACCAAAATCAAGCTCTTTGGCTTCAACTCAACTTGCCGTGTTTGGAGGAGGCGGAATGCTGCCTATGATCCCAAGAACACCATTCCCACCATTAACCACTTCCCGCCCAGCGCATTGACAAATGACATCCGGGCGGGGGGTTCATTATCCTGACTGGACGTCTATTGACGTCCTCAGGATAATTCGCGATCGCGCGCCCCCGGGGCGCGCATCGCGGCGATTGGTGGTGTCGTGGGTCAGTCTGACCCACCGCATTACCGACCGAGGTAAAAGGCTTTGATCCGAAGCCTTTTACCATGTGATCAGCCGTGACCAATCACGGCTGATCACAGTGTAAATAGGAAGAGCCGTTGACCGGCTTTTCCTCTGCTCAGGTCTGCAGACCTGAGCAGCGGAGAGCCGATCGGCTGCTCTCCTGATGGGGGGGGGGGCTGCGCTGAACATTTATCAGCGCAGCCACCCTCAGGATCACCCCACTGGACCCCCAGGGAGCTGGATCAAGACCCCCAGGGAGCCCCCCCCCAGACATCACGCAGAGGCCGCCTAGGACCACCAGGGAAGGACCACAGAGGCTGCCCAGGACCACCAGGGACCCCCACTAGACCACCAGGTAAGGGCATTATTGTGCACTGTAGGGATGGCACTGTGCCCATGTATGATGCCTGCCAGTGCCATCCCTAACAGTGCTTGTTGCATCTGTGCCCACCACTGCCACCTATCAGTGCCCACCTGTGACACCTATCAGTGCCCACCTGTGTCACCTATCAGTGCCCATCTGTGCCACCTATCAGTGACCACCTGTGCCACCTAAAAGTGCCACCTATCAGTGCCCAGTGCCACTTATCAGTGCCACCTATGAGTGTCCATCAGTGCCACGTATCAGTGCCCGTCAGTGTTGCTTGTCAGTGCCGCCCATCAGTGCTGTATATGTGCCCCATCATCAGTTCAACCTCATCAGTGCCACCTCATCAGTGCCAATCTGTACTGCCTCATCAGTGCCCGTCAGTGTAGCCTCATCAGTGCCCATCAGTGTAGTCACATCAGTGCCCATCAGTGAAGGAGAAAATGTACTTTATACAAATTTTTGTGACAGAAACAAAGAAAAATGTTTTTGTTTTTTTTCAAAATTTCCAGTCTTTTTTTGTTTATAGCGGCGATCAGAAATGACGCAGAGGCGATAAAATACCACCAAAAGAAAGCTCTATTTGTGGGAACAAAATTATAAAAAATTTTGTTTGGGTACAGCGTCGCACGACCGCGCAATTCTCATTCGAATCGCAACAGCACTGAAAGCTGAAAATTGGTCTGGGCAGGAAGTGTTCTAAGTGCCCGGTATTGAAGTGGTTAAACATGGATGTGCAAACATTATAATTTGGGGGGCGTTTTTCTGCTAAGGGGACAGGACAACGTAATCGCATCAAAGGGACGATGGATGGGGCCATGTACCGTCAAATTTTGGGGGAGAACCTCCTTCCCTCAGCCAGGGCATTGAAAATGGGTCATGGATGGGTTTTACAGCATGACAATGACCCAAAAACACATGGTCAAGGCAACAAAGGAGTGGCTCAAGAAGAAGCACATTAAGGTCCTGGAGTGAAGTAAAAAAAAAAAACACTACCCTAAAACATCTTACTATGCAAATGTGCAAATATTGTGCTAAAAGTGACCATGTGCAATAAATTACAAATCTAAACAAATGACAGGGTCATATAAATATTTAAAACAAAATATTGTGTCAAAAAATGCAATTCACATGAATTCCAACACTTATTAGGCTCTGTGTTATTCCATAAAGTCCCAAGAGAGAATGAATATTGAAGACATGTAATTGAGTTTAAAATTATAGTCTCTCTGTAGTAGTGAACTCCACCATCCACCTCATAGACTAGTGAGCCGGAAATTAAATAGCAAATCCACCACGTGCAAACTGGAGTGAAGATCCGCACTTACCAGATGTTACTGACCCCTCTTTGCCTTATAGCAAGAGGGGTCTCTGAGAGCTTGATGGGTTTTTCACCCTGGAACGGTTTCTCAGCCAGATCACTTGTAGTATGATTCTCTCAGTCTTAAAGCGACTCAAAAACCAGGACCAGCAATATTTAAAGGCCTGAGAAAAAAGGAAGGAAAAAACTCCTCATGGTGTGGTATAAAAACTAGTTATTGAGGGAGCCTTCGCAGAGTAAGCATTCCCTTTGATAAAAAGTTACAGACAGAAACAAAAACAAAAAGTCCCATAACCCACATACATGTGATAAGAAAATCGCACAGTTGCCTGTGAGGGAAACGCTAAGGGACCCATAGAAGCGGGGTCTCGCCCTGCCTTCCGCCTGTGCACCAATACAGTGTAGCGTGCGTGTCAGCTTAACATGTTTCGTCACGTGATTATGACGTCATCAGAAGCTGACCGCCCGCGCCACACTTCCAATATTTATATTGCACATATGTTTTTGTTTTTGTTTCTGTCTGTAATTTTTTGATCTGTCTGAGAAACAGTTCCAGGGTGAAAACCCCATCAATTTCTCACAGACCCCTCTTGCTATAAGGTAAAGAGGGGTCAATAACATCTGGTAAGTGCGGATCTTCACTCCAGTTTGCACGTGGTGGATTTGCTATTTCATTTCCGGCTCACTGGTCTGAGGTGAATGGTGGAGTTCATATAACTATAATTTTAAACACAATTTCATGTCTGCAATATACATTCTTTACCCTTGGGGTGATATGCACTAGCAGCTTCCAGCACAAGAGCAGTTTAATTATTTGGCTCGAGGTCCTGGAGTGGCCTAGCCAGTCTCCAGACCTTAATCCCATAAAAAATATGTGGAGGGAGCTGAAGGTTTGAGTTACCAAACGTCAGCCTCCAGACCTTATGGAGAGGATCTGCAAAGAGGAGTGGGACAAAATCCCCCCTGAGATGTGTGCAAACCTGGTGGCCAACTACAAGAAATGTCTGACCTCTGTGATTGACAACAAGGGTTTTGCCACCAAGTACTAAGTCATGTTTTGTGAAGGAGTCAAATACTTATTTCTCTTACGTTCACTGACAGACGCAGCTCTTCTTAAATGACACGTGGGGTTTTATGTCGTCCCATCAGGAGTGACTAGGCAAAACAGATGCAAAAGCATCAGGGATAGGCTGGCCCCTCCCATGGGGCCGTCCTCACCTGAGCCTATAAAATCCCCTGCTGGCCAATAGCATTCAGTTTTGTTTGCCTAGTGCAAAAGGAGTTGACTGGGTTCCCTTATGGGACCTGCGTTTTTCTGCATGTAAATTTTCTCTATGAAAAAGATGAAGACTTCTATCAAGTAGCCGGCCTTGGCATAGAGCGGATATCACGAATCCAAAGCTTTGCCCTGCCCGGCCACCTCCTGGCGACCTACCCTAAAAATGACAGGTCGACGTCGCTCAGGGCCCGTTCCGTGCGGGCGGCCTGTGGCTGTTGCCACTTGTGCCCAGTGTCTGGCTTTTGCCTTTCCAGTGGCCTTGGCCAGCAGCAATCCTTCCCGGGACAAGGGGGAAAAGTCTGCTTCGGGTGGCTACCCGCAACGCCCGTCGGACTGGTGAGTGGACCCCTCCTCCGCCCTTAGGGCGTGGGGGAGGGCGGTATCCAGGGCAGTTTTTAATTTTAGCGGTAGTCTTTCCCTGCCAGGGGGGCACCTAGTTATTGCGTTGCCCCCCTCCCTCCCCCCACCCCCGGCCCCCCCCCCCGGTCTGCCGTGTTCGCGCGGCGTTGCGTTTGTGATATAGAGGGCCCTGGGGCCTGTACCGGTGTTCACACTGGGGAACATTCGTTCGCGTTGCGTTTTAGCCGCCGCCATTTTGCGGCGGTTGGCTCGTGCTGCGCGAGCGCCATTTTCTCCCTGGTGGCGGTTTGTGGTATTACACTCTGTGTAACTGCGCGCGCTTTCTCCGCAGAGAAGTGGCAGCTGCACGTGTGTCCCCAGGCGCGCCTTTTTCTCTCACAGCGCTGACAGGCTACAGGGCTAGAAGCAGCAGGTTTGGCTGGCTCCTTGGGGTGTTGGTTTAGGTGGGCTTGTCCTCGCAGGCTCCCTGGGTGGTCTTAGGTGGTGGTGGTGATTACGTGGGGGGGGCGTCCCATTCAGGCCTATGTCTGGGGACGGCGACGCGGTGGCTATGGACCCTGCAGCGCCCTCTGATTGTGAGCCGGCAGAGCAGCGCTCCGCACAAGCCCCTGCGGTCACTTTGGACCTTTTGCGGGCTCTTTTTGTGGAATTCATTCCTAAGGTTACTGTTCCGGCCCCTGAGCCCCCCGCTAAGCGCTTGGCCCCCCATGTCTCCTCAGGCGAGGAATCAGATCATGAAGTCGCTTCGGTTGTCACGGGGACCCCCGTGGAACTCTCTGATGGCGAATTGGTCCTCTCAGATACTGAAGAGGACCAGGGGGCCTCAGTGGCGCGCGACAAGGCAATTGTAGCGGCGCTAATTGCTGATATTCGCCAGGCTCTGTGCCTTGCTCAGTCTGAGGATGCGCAGACTTCCACTTATGTCTGTGGGTCTATGAGGCCTCCTAAGTCCCCTAGGGCTTTTCCCTATGATCAATTTTTTGAACGGGCTGTTTTTAAGGAATGGGGTTCCCCCAAAAATTCCTTCACCTTGCCTAAGCGTTTTGCGGTGCGCTATCCCTTTGAGGATGCTTTCCTTAAGCGGTGGGCTTCCCCTTCGGATGACCCACCTGTGGCCCGTCTAAATAAGGCTACCACCCTTCCTGTGGAGGGTTCGCCCTCTTTTAAGGATGAGGCGGATCATCGCATGGAAATGGTGTCTAAGGCTATCTTTCAGGTAGCAGGTTTTGCTATGCGGCCAGCTCTGGCCTCAGCAATGACAGCGCAGTCTCTTTTTGAGTGCCTCTCCTCAGTGAGCAAAAATTGGCGTTGCAATTGTGCAAGGAATGAGTTGCATAAGGTGCAACACGTGGTGGAAGGCCTCCATTATCTGTGCGACTCCTTGCTGGACATCATGCCCATGCTGTCAAAAATTTCAGCCTTTGCTATAATCATCAGATGATCAGGCGTCTAAGAAACGCCTCACTGACCTTCCCTTCCAGGGGGGTCGTTTGTTTGGACCGCAGCTGGACGAAATCATTAAGGATTTCACGGGGGGGAAGAGTCTCTTTCTTCCGGAACCCAAACGGCGGGACTTTCGCCGACGACAGGGCCCCTCTTTTTCTGGGCAGAAAAAGTTTTTTCGTGCCTCCGGCACAGCCGGGGCGGGTTCCAGGTCCAGTAAGGCCCCGGCTGGGTCTGGTAAGAGAACCTGGCAATGGAAACCCGGAAAAGCGGAGGATAAGCCCTCCTCAGCGTGACGGGTTGCCCCCGCCCATTTCTCAGGTGGGGGGCCGGTTATTGGAGTTTGCGGACTGCTGGACAGCCCACATCTCCGATCGGTGGGTCCTGGATATGGTATCCACCGGATACCGGATAGAGTTCAAAGCTCTGCCCCCAGACAGGTTCTTTCCCTCAAACCTAAGACTCCCGCAGGGGCGTCTGGAGGAGCTATTAGGCGCGGTCCAGTCCCTTGCGGACATGGGCGTCGTGGTGCCAGTTCCACTGGAGGAGAGGTTCTGCGGTTTTTACTCAAACCTCTTTGTGGTGCCCAAAAAGGGCGGGGTCAGGCCGATTCTGGACCTCAAAGCTCTGAACTGCTTTGTCAAAACACAGAAGTTCAGGATGGAGTCCGTTCGCTCGGTCGTTGCTGCCTTGCATCAAGGGGAATTCTTGGCATCCCTGGACATCAGGGACGCCTATCTGCACGTTCCCATCTGCCAAAAACACCAGCGTTTTCTGCGCTTCACAGTGGGAGACCTGCACTACCAGTTTGTGGCCCTACCTTTCGGTCTGGCCTCGGCTCCCAGGGTGTTCACCAAGGTGTTGGCACCGGTCCTAGCACTGCTAAGACAGAGAGGTATCATAGTGGGTAGCGTACCTCGACAACCTGCTCTTGAGGGCGGAGTCGGCAGTGTCCTTGGAGGAGGACATGAGAATCACGGCATCTACACTAAGGGAATTCGGTTGGCTCATCAACCTACAAAAGTCCTCGCTAGCCCCCTCATGTCGCCTGGAGTACCTCGGTCTGATTCTAGACACGGTGCAGGCGAAGGTGTTCTTGCCTCCCGACAAGCTATTGGGGCTGCAAGCGGCGGTTCGGACCCTACTGTCGCGCCGGAGGTCCTCCCTAAGGTTCTGCATGCGGGTGTTGGGACTCATGGTTTCGTCCTTCGAGGTGATACCTTACGCCCAGAGTCACACTTGGCTCCTGCAGAAGGCGATTCTGTCAAGGTGGGACAAATCTCCCCTCTCTCTGGACAGACTGATCCGTTTGGACCACCAGACCAGGGGATCACTGACTTGGTGGCTCCAGGCTCCTGCACTGACTCTGGGAAAGTCTTTTCTTCCCCTCAACTGGTCGATTGTAACGACGGATGCCAGCCTGACGGGCTGGGGAGGGGTGTTGGGTCAGTTGTCTGCTCAGGGCCGTTGGTCAGCTCAGGAAGCTCGACTTCCGATAAATGTGTTGGAACTGAGAGCGATCAGGCTTTGCTTGTCCCGTTGGTCGACAAGGCTGCATGGCCTCCCTGTCCGGGTTCAGTCGGACAATGCCACAGCTGTGGCGTATGTGAACCATCAAGGAGGGACAAGAAGTTCTGCGGCAGCTGCAGAGGCTGCTCTGATTCTCCGCTGGGCGGAACAACACGTTCCGGCGCTCTTCGCAATTTACATTCCAGAAGTGGAGAACTGGCAGGCGGACTTTCTCAGTCGCCAGACACTGGACCAGGGGGAATGGTCCCCGCATCCGGAGGTGTTTCGCCAGATTTGCTGCAAGTGGGGCACACCAGAGATAGATCTCATGGCGTCCAGGTTCAATCACAAGGTTGAGTCCTTCGTGTGCAGAACAAGAGATCCATTGGCGGTCGCCACGGACGCGCTGGTGGCTCCTTGGGGTCGGTATCGGTTACTATACCTCTTCCCTCCCCTGAAGCTGTTGCCTCGGGTTCTGCGCAGGATAGCTGCGGAGGGTATTCCGACGATCCTGGTCGTTCCCGATTGGCCTCGGCGCACTTGGTACGCGGATCTGGTTCAGATGGTGGCAGACGCTCCTTGGCGGCTTCCGCTTCGCGAAGACCTGCTGTCCCTAGGTCCCTTCTTGCACCCTGCTTTACCCTCACTGGCTTTGATGGCTTGGCTATTGAGGCCCAGGTATTAAGGGATCGGGGAGTCGCTGACTCTGTAATCCCTACTATGCTTAAGGCACGTAAGTGCACTTCGCGCAAAATTTATTACAGGACCTGGAAAGCCTATATTGCATGGTGCGAAGCGGGGGGTTGGAACCCTCGCTCTTATTTGGTGTCCAGGGTGCTGACTTTTCTGCAACAGGGACTGGACAAGAGCCTGGCATTGAGTACGCTCAAGGGCCAGATTTCGGCTTTAGCGGTCCTTTTTCAGAGACCTTTGGCTTCCCATTCGCTGATGCGCACATTTGTACAAGGTGTACGTCATGTGGCTCCCCAGTTTCGGCCGCCTCTGGCGCCGTGGGATTTGAATCTGGTGCTCTCTGTTTTACAGAAACCACCGTATGAGAAGATTAGGGACATTCCCTTGTCCCTTTTGTTGCAGAAGGTTGCCTTCTTAGTGGCTGTCACATCTGCGCGGCGGGTGTCAGAATTGGCTGCCTTGTCCTGCAAGTTCCCGTACTTGATTCTTCATAATGACAAGGCGGTGTTGCGACTTCCGCCTTCTTTCCTTCCGAAGGTGGTCTCTTCTTTTCATTTGAATGAGGATATTATCCTTCCTTCATGATTTCCTCACCCAAAGCATCCTAAGGAATTTGAGTTACACTCTTTAGATGTGGTGAGGGCCCTGGGGGTTTATTTGAGTGCTACAGCTTCTTTTCGAAGTCTGACTCGTTGTTTGTGTTACCCGGGGGCTCCAAACAGGGTTCGGCAGCCTCGTCGGCTATCATTTCCCGTTGGATTAGACAGACCGTGACCCATGCGTATGAGCTTCGGGGCAAGGTTCCCCCTTTTCCGGTCACGGCTCATTCCACCAGGTCGGTCAGTACCTCCTGGGCGTTCAGGCACCAGGCTTCGGTGTCTCAGGTGTGCAAAGCGGCCACTTGGGCCTCAGTGCACACGTTTACTAAGTTTTACAAAGTTGATGTGTCGGCAGCTGCGGATGCTGCTTTTGGCCACAAAGTTTTGCGAGCAGCGGTGTGAGTGCGTCTGGCGCTCCTTGAGAGGGTTCTGTTGGGTACAGTTGTTGTTGTTGTTTGCCCACCCCTCTAGTTTTTGGCACCGCTTTGGGACGTCCCCACGTGTCATTTAAGAAGAGCTGCGTCTGTCAGTGAACGTAAGAGAAAAAGGGATTTTACTATAACTTACCGTAAAATCCTTTTCTCTGAGTTCACTGACAGACGCAGCTCCCACCCCTCTGGTTTTTTTCTTGCACTGCTTGTGACAAACTGAATGCTATTGGCCAGCAGGGGATTTTATAGGCTCAGGTGAGGACGGCCCCATGGGAGGGGCCAGCCTATCCCTGATGCTTTTGCATCTGTTTTGCCTAGTCACTCCTGATAGGACGACATAAAACCCCACGTGTCATTTAAGAAGAGCTGCGTCTGTCAGTGAACTCAGAGAAAAGGATTTTACGGTAAGTTATAATAAAATCCCTTTTTTTACTCATTAAAATGCAAATCAATTCATAACTTTTTTGAAATGGTTTTTTTTTTTTTTTTTTTTTTTTT
>BLSH010475806.1:1144483-1156309 GCA_018402905.1 Glandirana rugosa
ATAACCTGCGTATATATAGGTACACGCAATACAGAGTCCCATGGTTGTGACCAAGATTGATAATCACATCGTTGTTGACATAAGAGGGGGACCAAACCTCTCTATATAAAGTGAGGTCTATCCCTCCCCATCGCTATATTATGTTTATAAAATAGTTAAAAGATTTATAATTGATAATCTCGACGTGCTAAGACCGGTTTTACTCTTAGTGTTAAAAAAACGAATCTTATTTCTAGTACTAAGAGAGTGCTAAGAGCGCCGCATTATATAATTTATATGTTTTTTTAACCCGATTGTATATATTACAAACCCCCAAGATTCAGTAAAAGATCGTGTTTTATTACCTAAAAATAAACATTTGTCGTTCACAGTCCTTTCTAAATCAGAAATTGGTCAAGGGATGGCTGCGTATCATTTTACTGCAGCCGTCCCTGACCGGCAGCTAGGCCCTCCTGCAGTATACCGCAGTAGCGGCGAGAAGCGGAGGACGTCATATGACGTCCTCCCGGATCGACGGCCAGTCCCTGCCGACGTCATTTTACTATGCGTCGGTAGGGAACTGGTTAAAGACTAAATCTTTCCTGACACTTGCTGTTTACAAATAAAAATCCATTATTTTGTGCTAGAAAATGACTTAGAACCCCCAAACATTATATATGTTAGCCCAATTTTTTTGTATATTTAATATATTACGCCGCGAGAATCGTGAGAGAATCATGATCTTTATTCTAAGCAAAAAAATTGTGATTCTCATTTTGGCCAGAATCGTGCAGCTCTAATAGTTAATATTTAGAAAATTGATAAAATATTTGTATTATATCGCTACCCCTCCCTATCTGGAGTGAAATATATCTCTCCAAACCAGGGGGAGAATACAGTTGTTGCTACACTAATAGTTAGAACCAGTGTTGGTACCCTGAGACATAACGCACATGGATATATATGCGTCCAATATACATACATACATGTGGAAACATGCATTAAACATGCACATATAGGATATTAATCTAGTCTATACTCCATATACTCCTCCCATGCAGATCATAACCCACAGGTACCCAGTGGTAGTGAGAAAAATGTATATTTAAAAATAGGAATATAAATGTATCTAAGTTTGAACCTGGTGTCTGCCTATAATGACACACAGATCGAGTTCACAAAAAGAGATAATAAAAACACCAATAGAAAGTTCAAGAATTATATATGAAAGCATTGACATCTATGTCAATGTTAAGTCCGAATGGGGTATAACATTTTATTCTATGAATCCATGACATTTCAAGCCTTGAACTGCCTCTAACTAGTGAACTGCCCCTCCAATGGGGTTCAAAGCTATCTATCACAACAAAGTATTGGAAGGGTCTCAATGGTGCAGATCCCAATAGTGTTGAGGCTGAGTGGTTTTTAAATCCTGTGAGAATGTTGGTGATATGTTCATTCAGTGTGACCTGGAGTGGGCGTTCGGTCCTACCCACATACTGAAGGCCGCAGGGACACTGTAGCAGGTACACCACCCCCTTTGTGCAGCAAATAATGAAGGGTTTAATTCTAAACTCCTGAGAAGTGGTGGTGGAAACAAACTGGTCTATCTTCCTATCCATACAACTATTAAAAGAACACACTCTACACTGTTTACATTTGTAGAAACCGGTCAGTTGCTGGGAAAAACGTTATCTTCTTAGCCAGAGGGTTACATATATTGGGGGCTATTTTATTAATGATGGAGCTTCCTTACAAATGACTGAAGGGGCATCAGGTAAAATATCCCCAAGAATTCAATAATTTTTTAAAATATGCCAACGGTGGGAAATAATCCGCTTAATCATCTTAGCTTGGCACGAATAGGTGGTGATGAAAGGTACCACTGGGGCTGTAGCTCCCCTCTCTGTAATTGGTCTTTCTCTTAAGAGATCTTCTCTCTCTCCATAGATGAAACATGTTCAACAGTGGAGTTCAATACATCTGAATCATACCCCTTTTCCAGAAACCTCTGAGTTAAAACTTTTACCTGTACCAAGAATTCACCCTGGTCAGAACAATTGCGCCTAAGACGCATGAACTGACTCTTAGAGACTCCTCTCAACAATTTTAACGGGGCTTCCTATTGATTTCAAAGTCCAAGATTGGGTTGACTAAGACCCCCATACACACTATTAGATTTTCTGCAGATTCTTGTCTTCATATTTACCAAAACCATGTAGTTTAAGGGCCTGCCTGATTGCATACAAATTGAAACCCTTAAAGGGTAACTCCACTTTCGTGGGGGAAAAAAAATAGCAAATAAAGAAGAAATAATATAGCGCATATAATTTCTGTGCCTCCTGTGCTCATTCCTCCGGAGTTGTGTCTCAGTAATACAGGAGGTGTAATACTGGCCAAATAACCATGTGAAAGGAAAGGGAAAAAGCCAAAGAAAAATGATGTAGACACAGCATCTAATGATGGGTAAGCTGCAATAGATTACATTTTTGGTTTTGGGCTTAATACCGCTTTAAAGCCTTGGCACTGAAAAGCGTCCGTCATTTCCATCTCGGAAGGTCAGCAGGTGGTGTATTTTCAACCCTTTAATCTATGCTTTTCTGTGCCATTTTTAACAGTAAACAAAAATATAAAATGGGTCACTCTCTGTACAGTAATAATAATAATCCCAGCATAATGCATGATTGTGCTGCAAATGTTCGAGCCACCAGATTAGACAATCATTAAACTTCAGCTGAAGCTGACTTCCCACGTCATCTGGGATCTGACAATCTATCAGTGGATTCTGTCTCATCAGTAAGAGGTTATAATTGGTTGCGTTTAGCTCATACGGTGGCGTGCAATTGTTCCATCAGTAGATTGCATATTTTGAGATGATCTCTGCAAAGCTTCTCTTGTGCATTAGCAAATCGATGCCCATATGTCTGCAGAGTCATCTCTTTGCCAAGCGCAGCAGAATAATATTAGAGGAGGCTATCAGCATTATTATCTCATATATTTGGGATGCTAAAAGTGACCGCTGTGAAAGCAATGCTTAATTCTAACTGAACATTGTATTTTTGTAGGTGAACTATTAAACACATTAGGCCTCATACACATGGGCGTATGTAAAAAAAAAAAAAGCAAAACGTCGGGCACGACGTCGGGAAAATTGTCGTTTTGCATCGGCGTTCGTGAGCGTCTGCGTTAATAGGCGTTATTTTTTTAAAAAAACATTCCTCTGCTATTTTTTAACCCTAACGTTACAGCCTCGGAATGCGCTGGTCTCGCGTTCTAGTTACAGCTCACTAACACCGACGCCCTCTACAACTCAATAATGTCAGCGTTTTTATGGGGCTATTGGATAACACGGAGAGCTGCAAAAACGCCCAAAAACGTGGCGTCAAAAAACACCTGTGTGTTTGAGGGCTTATAGTTGATTTCACTCCCACCTAAGCAAACCCGACAAGGGTAATTGTCAGTATATACCACCACTTATTTTACCAGCAACACCTTACAAAAAGTGTAGCTGCTGACTTTTAACAATCTGACACTCACCTATCCCACGCTCCTCTCCCCCTCCTCTTGGCAATGCCAGCATCACAAGTGTGGGTGCCCGGCTTTGGCTTCAAAGCCGGGTGCACACTGTGCATGCGCGAGTCACGCTGCGCCCTGTGAATGGCCGGTGTATATTCTGGTAGCTGTGACATGTCCCAGAAGATCGTCGAGAGGGAGGAAGGTGAACTTCATTCCGACTCCAATTGTGGCATATAAGGGGGTCACCTTCCTTTAAAGCGGAAGTTCCACTTTTGAGTGGAACTCCGCTTTAAAATGTTACTAAACCCAGGAGCCTGCATTCACTATATCTGGTCTCCCACAGTACACATAACATGGAAATGCAATTATAGCATATATAAACTGCTAAATACCGTTTCTCATCAGTAGTACAGTCAGGTCCATAAATATTGGGACATCGACACAATTCTAATCTTTTTGGCTCTATACACCACCACAATGGATTTGAAATGAAACAAACAAGATGTGCTTTAACTGCAGACATTCAGCTTTAATTTGAGGGTATTTACATCCAAATCAGGTGAACGGTGTAGGAATTACAACAGCTTGTATATGTGCCTCCCACTTTTTAAGGGACCAAAAGTAATGGGACAGATGAACAATCATAAATCAAACTTTCACTTTTTAATACTTGGTTGCAAATCCTTTGCAGTCAATTACAGCCTGAAGTCTGGAATGCATAGACATCACCAGACACTGGGTTTCATCCCTGGTGATGCTCTGCCAGGCCTCTACTGCAACTGTCTTCAGTTCCTGCTTGTTCTTGGGGCATTTTCCCTTCAGTTTTGTCTTCAGCAAGTGAAATGCATGCTCAATTGGATTCAGGTCAGGTGATTGACTTGGCCATTACATAACCTTACTTCTTTCCCTTAAAAAAACTCTTTGGTTGCTTTCGCAGTATGCTTCGGGTCATTGTCCATCTGCACTGTGAAGCGCCGTCCAATGAGTTCTGAAGCATTTGGCTGAATATGAGCAGATAATATTGCCCGAAACACTTCAGAATTCATCCTGCTGCTTTTGTCAGCAGTCACATCATCAATAAATACAAGAGAACCAGTTCCATTGGCAGCCATACATGCCCACGCCATGACACTATCACCACCATGCTTCACTGATGAGGTGGTATGCTTTGGATCCTTTCCTTCTCCATACTCTTCTCTTCCCATCACTCTGGTACAAGTTGATTTTGGTCTCATCTGTCCATAGGATGTTGTTCCAGAACTGTGAAGGATTTTTTAGATGTTGTTTGGCAAACTCTAATCTGGCCTTCCTGTTTTGGAGGCTCACCAATGGTTTACATCTTGTGGTGAACCCTCTGTATTCACTCCGATGAAGTCTTCTCTTGATTGTTGACTTTGACACACATACACCTACCTCCTGGAGAGTGTTCTTGATCTTGCCAACTGTTGTGAAGGGTGTTTTCTTTACCAGGGAAAGAATTCTTCGGTCACCCACCACAGTTGTTTTCTGTGGTCCTCCGGGTCTTTTGGTGTTGCTGAGCTCACCGTTGTGTTCTTTCTTTTTAAGGATGTTCCAAGCAGTTGATTTGGCCACACCTAATGTTTTTGCTATCTCTCTGATGGGTTTGTTTTGTTTTTTCAGCCTAACGATGGCTTGCTTCACTGATAGTGACAGCTCTTTGGATCTCATATTGGGAATTGACAGCAACAGATTCCAAATGCAAATAGCACACTTGAAATTAATTCTGGACCTTTTATCTGCTCCTTGTAAATGGGATAATGAGGGAATAACACACACCTGGCCATGGAACAGCTGAGCAGCCAATTGTCCCATTACTTTTGGTCCCTTAAAATGTGGGAGGCACATATACAAGCTGTTGTAATTTCACCTGATTTGGATGTAAATACCAATATTTATTGGATGTCCCAATATTTATGGACCTGACTGTATATAGCAGTCGTATGACTTCTATCAGTGTCTGGTTAAAGCTTGTAGGAGTTTTCTTTCTCCTCTGACTGTCCTTTGACACCGAAAGGCCCCTGACCCTATGTCTAAACAGTGCTAATTGGCCCTGTACTGATCACATACACCCTCCCAAGAAAAAAAAAACCCCTTAGGTTCCACAGTGAGTATAACAAGCATGCTTTACTGCATATACAGACTGATTTTACTGTTGTAGGTTTGATAAAACTTTAAAATATGTTATATATATATATCAACAGTTACAAGCTGTTCAGCTTTGTGACAGAAATGTGGATACTCACTATTATTTTGGTTATTTAGGTGGGCCTGGCTGATCAATGTGATCTGTACTCTTTTGTGCGTAGGCATGGTACATACCACTGTATCTGAAATGTGGAAGGGGGAGTCTCATCAATGTTTGTTAGCAAGGGAAGAGAGCCATTGTGATGGATAATATTAGCACGCATGGTGCGCATGTACGAGGTCATTAGAAAAAGTTCCTTGTGGCATGCTATAGAGCAGTGTGTCTCAACATTTTTTCAGTCAAGGTACCCTTTAAAATTATGCACAACCTTGAAGGGATTGCTCCTGGTTCCTCCTCTTCTTGAGTGCCCCCTCATAGAGCCACTTTTCATGGAGGCACCCGTGCGGGCGCGCTCCCAAGTCCTGTTGCTGCGTCCAATGACACAAACTCGGCCCCGCCCCTCGTGTCACTGGATTTGATTGACAGCAGGGGGAGCCAATGGCTCCTGCCGCTATCAATCTATCGAATGAGGACCCAAGACAGCAGCTGGAGCTGCTGGGCTTGTGTTTGGCGCTGGAACGATCGGATTCAGATAAGTGAAAGGGGGCTCTGGGGGGCTGCTGCACTACAGAAGGTTTTTCATCTTAATGCATAGAAACCTCGAGGGTTTACAACCCCTTTGAGTCACCCCATTTACATTTAAAAATGTAAAAAAATGAAACTAATAATTTTACAGATCGCAGCAGGATCCACCCAACATTGGAGGTGATTTTGTCTACCACCTTTGCAAGCTAGTACTGACTAGTGTTCTATTGTTTCACTTCTCTTAGGATGCCATTGGCTGGCACACATGGTTCCCAATAGTCTGCAAGTGAAGTGCAGGAGGAAGTAGAGTATAAGCGGTCGTGTATATAGGAGGTCCTGTAACCAATTCTTTGGGCATCCCACAGTCACCCCTTTTCCCCATCCAAGTTAAATCCCCTAAATAAAACAAACAAAAACAAGATCCGGCCTGTTCAGTGACTTTGGATGTGTGAGATATGGTGGGATTGAGGGCAGCTATAAGGTGAACCACAGCTACCAGCCACTCCAAAGGGAGCGCATGGCTACACCAGCATAGCTAGAGAACTTACCATGATATGCTCTCCTGCTTAGTGTGGTCAGTTTTTAATAGGAAAGCAGAGGGACTGGCAGGAACACACAGGATTTTACATAAAGGAAGCAATACAAAGAGAACAGAAGGCTTCTTCATACAAGTACATGGTACAGCAGGCACATATCAGGAATAAGAAGTGTTGGGGTAACAAATACTTTCATAAAATTAGGTTTTCTAATAACCAAGGGATATCAAATGTTAAACTACAGTAGTTTATGCTAACCCTGAAATATCTCTAGCAACATTCTGTGCTTCATGACATCAAGAAAGAGCTATGTACAAATGAATCTTTGTTGCATTGCAGGAGCTAAAGACTATCTTGCATAAGCACACTCGGATGACACCCGTCAGTGGGGCAACACCCACTGGTGTAGCTACAGGGGTCTCAGGGGTCAAAATTGTGACCCCCATTCCTGCTCCAAGGACTCCTGTCACAATATTCCCTGTCACACTGTGTTACTGGGAAAAAGTAAACTCAGAGGGCCTGGGCCAGCTGGGAGTTTAAGTATTTTCCTGCAGACAACATGGGGGTGCTGTGGCAAGGTATGGACTGCAATTCACATGATGTTTTGTGTCGGGTTACAGTCATGGGATGCAGCACAAGACTCCCAGCTGACCCTGTCTCTCTGGGTTTACTTTTTCCCAGTGACACAGCATTTGTGTGGGATCTTTTTCTTTTAAAGAGTGATTCCACTTTTGTTGAGGAAATAAACCCTTCCCTCTGGTGATCTATGTACATTACAAAGATTTTAACAAACTTTGTTGCAGATTCCTTCCTTTTGTTATTCTGACAAAATCACTGTGTTTGTCTGTGCCCATGCACAGAAGTGAGTCTAATGGGAGTGGTTTCCTAATTATCAACCAGCTGCTGCACCTGCAGGGCTATAATGAGGAAAATTGCAGAGTCTGCATCCCTTTAGATGTAATTTCCTATTGGGAGTATCTCACCAAAAATATTGCAGGAGATGCCTGAAATCTGACTTGTATGTTAGGGGAGACTTCTGGGAAAATCAGTGAGCCAATCACACAAGCAGGAAATTACATACTGTATCTGGGGAGCATTCTGTACACATTCTGTGTACAGAATACCTCCTGGTGGCCATATTGCATTGCATTTTACAGAAAATTACAAAGCTGCAGATTGAAAATGAAAGGTAATTTTTAATAACATTCAATTACAATATGACTTGTGTCGCAATTGTATATGCTGTATTATTTTTTCTTTATTTTCTATTTTTTCCCCCACGAAAGTGGAGTTACCCTTTAAGCTTATTATAGTAACCATTTAAAGTAAATCAGACTTATTAAAAATATGGGGGCTGTCACTGATAAACTCCTTCAGTAACTACTTATATACCTAGATACGTGTTCTAGCACTCCAAATATCGCTCAAATGGCTCAAAATATTAAGGCTAAACGGTCAGCATGACAGCCAGGCAATTTGAGTTTTAATTCCCCCACCTCTTAGTCTTCTATTCACCTGTCCCAGGTCACGTGAGATTTGGTCACACAGCTTCTTCTCAGAATCTTCTTGGCTAAACACATGCAAGTGCTTAGCAGACTTCTGTCAATCCCATGAAAACCACGTGTGGGCACAGCCAAGAAGATTTTGAGAATTGCCCAGGTGGCTGCACAGCTAATATTTTACTGGATTGGGGACAGATGGCTAAAAGACTGAGAGAGAGGTTAGCAGCCATAAGTTAATAACAAAAAAGTGTGCTAGTAGTGTTGTTATGCTGGCGTACAAGGCTAGAATCACTCTGAAGAAGTGCATTTACATGAAACGCGTTGGGGTAGGAGCTACACGCTAATGTCTAGCCACCGCTTCCATGCTTGGAACCAGCGACTTTCTTTGTAAGTGCACTGTTTTATTTGTCATGACAATCATTTCACTGGCATTTGGATGAAGCCTTTTCCTTTTTTTTTGTGTGGAATCTATACTTAATAAATATACTACGCTATATGTGGTCCCCTGCTTGTGGCTCCGTGTGGTGAGCGTTTTTTTTTTCCAAACCGCATCAAGCAAACCTTCTGACTGTCTCCAGTGGTGAGAAGTGGTACTGCGGGGTGTCCCGTTTGTGAGAATGGAGCTGATTGACCATGTGTGAAGGATCCTGTTGACACAAACGTGCATGTTGCTGCTTTCCTCTGGCAACTGTAATGTCAGTGAGTGCATTTTAGTTCTGTTGCCTACATATGGTAGAGAGGATTTCCATTAGCTGATAGAAGACACTTCCTTTGCAGTGATATTTATCCCATATTTTTGGATTTTTTTGCATTGGACTTTATTCACACTGATTTATTTTTTCTATTATCATTTATGAATATTGTGCACATTATTATTATTATTATTACAATGCTGTGTTGATAGCACATGATTTAAAACTGAGCTCCACCTAAAAGGGGAAGCTCCGCTTGTTCGCACCCCCCCCCCCTGCACTGCCACATTTGGCACTTTTTTTGGGGGGTGGGGGGGTATTTAGTTTTGACAGGTATCCACTCCCACTTCCGGGTAATATCGACGATCTACGACATTTCCCGACCCTCCTCCTTCCCCTCGCTGCCTTCTGGGACACACACAGCTCAGAAGACGGCGGGGCCATTCAGAAAGTGCAGCAGGACATGCGCAGTAGGACACCGGCTGTGAAGCCTGCAGGCTCCACTACCGGCACCCCTTACTTACAATTCCGGCGCCTGCACCCAAAGCCAATTGATGAATCGGCTCACAATGCCAACATCTCTGGATCCCTGGACAGGTAAGTGTCCTTATATTAAAAGTCAGCAGCTCCAGTATTTGTAGATGCTGACTTATAATTCTTTGACAGACTGGAGCTCCTCTTTAAGTTTGTAATATTCTATATTTGGAGGCACTGCATGTCTCTCTTGTTGATTTGTTTGGGTACTGCGCTGACCCCCTTTTTTTATTTTTAATCTGTAAACTTTATTTTTTATTATATTAATACTCCAGTTCTGCTTTTTTGGCAATCTGAAAATAGTTCATAGTGTTGGTATGCTGGATTGATGTGTTCCTTTTATCATTGAATCTATTGAAAGAACATCTGTCGCTATAAAATCATTAATGACTCATTGCAGGTGTCTGTACTCGGATTGGCTCTGGTTGACACTGAGCTCTCACAATATGCAGAGTCTGCAATGTTTGGCTTTTTTTTGTTGTGAGTCCTTCTGTTTGACATCTGGAGACAGTCAGGACATCGGAGACACGCTTGTTGTATGAAAACTTTATATCGTCTAATAAAACTAGCATGTCTCTAGCCCCAACCATAATTGAAAACTACAGACATAATTTAAAAGACATCTGAAAAATATTTTAAAATAGTGGAAACTATGCATAGTAATCAATGTCAATGGTGTGGTCAGCAGCTCTTTTGTGGGGATCGCTGTATAAACAGGTTCACAGTTGTTTTGTTACTGCCATTCCTTTACAGCAGGGGTAGGCAACCTGCAGCCCTCCAGCTGTTGTAGAACTACATTTCCCATGAAGCATTGCAAGGCAAACGTGTACAATTACTCCCAGAGGCATAATGGGACTTGTAGTTTTGCAACAGCTGGAGGGCCGCAGGTTGCCTACCCCTGCTTTACAGCATTGTCCTTGATATATTGTGCCTTGTTCCCAGGCCTAGACCTTCTGTTCCTAGCATAAGAGAATAAAGCCTTAACCACTCTTAAAGCCTTGTTTTTTTTAACCACTTCAATACAAGGCACTTATCCCCCTTCCCGTCCAGACCAATTTTCAGCTTTCAGCACTGTCGCATTTTGAATGGCAATTGCGCGGTCGTGCGACGTTGTACCCAAACAAAATCTTTATCAATTTTTCCCACAAATAGAGCTTTCTTTTGGTGGTATTTGATCACCTCTGGGGTTTTTATTTTTTGCGCTACAAATAAAATAAAGCATGTTTTCTCGTTCACTGATGGGCACTGTAGAGGCTTCACTGACGGGCACTGATGAGGCAGTACTGATTGGCACTGATGATGAGGCACTTACATGCAGCACTGATAGGTGGCACTGATAAGCAGCACTGACTGGCATGGATAGGTGACACTGATATGCAGCAGTGATGGGCACTGATAGGCGGCACTGATGGGCACAGATAGGTGGCACTGGGCACTGATTGGTGGCACTGATGGGCGGCACTGTTAGGCAGCACTGCTAGGGAGGCACTGGCGGGCATCACAGATGGGCACTGAGAGCCATCCCTATTGGCAGTTGTCTGCCATACCTGGTGGTCCTGGGTAGGCACCCCTGGTGGTCCCTGGGTGGCCTTCCCTGATGGTCCCTGGTTGGGCTCCCTGGCGGTCCTGGGTAGGCTCCCTGGTGGTCCTGGATGGCGATCCTAGGGGGGGCTGCACTGATAAACAATCAGCGCAGACCCCCCGTCAGGAGAGCTGCCGATCGGCTCTCCACTACTCGCGTCTGCAGATGCGAATAGAGGAAAAGCCGATATATGGCTCTTCCTGTTTACACTGTGGGCTCTCCTCTACTCACGTCTGCATATGCGAGTAGAGGAAAAGGCAATATACGGCTCTTCCTATTTACACTGATCAGCTGTGATTCGTCACAGCTGATCACATAGTTAAGAGCTTCAGACAGTTTCTGTTAAAAAAAAAAAAAAAAAGGGATTTTATTAAAACTTACCGTAAAATCCTTTTCTCCGAGTTCACTGACAGACGCAGCTCTTCATGACTTTGTGGGTTTTATGTTCGTCCTACCAGGAGTTAACTAGGCAGGAAAAAGAAATCAGCTGGCCCCTCCCCTGGGGGCCGTCCTCTTTTCCTACATTAAAACCCCCCTCACAGAGGAGCTCTCCAGTTTGTACACAAGCCGTACCAAAAACAGAGCACAGAGGGGTGGGTGCTGCGTCTGTCAGTGAACTCAGAGAAAAGGATTTTACGGTAAGTTTTAATAAAATCCCTTTTTCTCCTACATTCACTGACAGACGCAGCTCTTC